>OY787666.1:30215894-30425894 GCA_963678985.1 Spisula subtruncata | reverse complement strand
TCAGAAAAGAGTAACCGAAGGAACATTCCTGAGATATCAGTATAAAATTAGATACCAAGCATAGCCTTTATTTGCCAGTCAGCTACCTGGTGAATATGGCAAGCATATGTGTGCCGCCCAGGTCGCCGGATTAGGCAGCAAATGCGCTAACCACTATAAAGTATTGAGTGTGCTAAAAACAATGATAAGAATAACGTACCACTTGAGCTAACAATTCCTTGCATCTATTATCCAAACTTGGACCTCCGGATCGTAATGTGTTCACAGCTTCTTGTGTGCGATTTAACCGATATTCACAGTATGCTTTCTCAAACCGTACAGAGCTGAAAAAAAAACCACAACAACATTACAGTCTGAGCCAGAAGATAAACACAAGACCAACATTGTAAGAGGGAAATTCACACCAAAATCATTAAGTGTCTACCCCCTGAAAGAATGTCAGTAATGTTTTAAGTCGCTCTCACTCTAAGGTACATTTACAAATACACTTTGTAATATATACAGTAATTATGATTAAAACTAAATATTACTAAATAATACAAACAAGGAAATGAATTGATCATAAATCATGACGATTACTTTAATTGATTAACCCATGTCAGGCCAAAAGGATGGTGTGATACATGCTACCCTCTTGTAACATTACACAAGAAAAAATAATATATACATGAAGAGCCTTAGCAGCTTCACCCAATGTTCAAATATGCTTTACTTACCCTTGAGTAGATTTATCTTTGTTGATTGCATTCAGAGCTTCAGTAAACTTATCCAGGTTAATTAAACAAACCACTTTAGATTGGAACGCCTCCACTTCATTAGGACTCTCTTGAAGAACTGAAATATAGAACCATTTAATATTATAATAATGTGACTAATCGAAATGACATATTACTTGAAAACTTGACCTGATCAGATCCTCTAAGCAGTTGGTACACAGGGTTCTCTGTAGGATTTTAAAGTTGGAGTCCCAGGACTCCTTTTTTCAAAAAAGTAGGAGTCCTAAGGACTCCATCCGACTATGCGACGAGTGGGGGAGGGTGAGGGAGGGGGTGATCCCCTCCTTGATTTCTAAAGCCTTTAATCCTGCATTCTGGTGAATTATGGAGCAATTTTCCCAGTTTTTTGTTACCAATAAATATTTTTTTTTTATATAAATGTGACATTTTTAAGCAGCTTAATTATTTTGTGTCTGATCCTTAACCTATTACTGAATGGTAGAATCAGCATTCATACCCAGAAAGAGAGCTAAATTACAATTTACATACTCATAACATTCTTCCTACGTATTAATAATTGATAAAAGATCGATCTAAAATTGAAAGCACAAAAAAAATCGATCTCATCCGAAAAATATGTACGCGTCCGAAATTTGTACCTTGCATGTCGTACTTTCACGTTCAATTGCAGCCAAAAGCACGTAAAATGATTGATCATGTTTGAATGTAATAAATTGTGTTAAAACTCGAATCATACCAGCATCGTTCAATGCTTTACACATCTCGTCTATTGACACGAGTTGAATCATGAATGTTCGCGAGTGAACTAAATCAGCAAAGTTGGTAAATCCAGAAAAAGTCAGCTGCATCAGTCATATTTTCAGATTTATAAAAAAAAAACATGTATATTGAATACAATTTACGGCATTAAGTTCACATGTCGCACGATCAAAGTTCACTGAATCGCTAGACCACTCCTCTGAAGTTACCCGCGTCGTTTCCATCAAACCACCTTGATGTAGAAATTGTCACCGCACGTATGTTTGATAATTGAAACTGACGACATTTACTGAGTACAGTTCAAACATTCATCTTCCGTAAATATGTCAAAGGTTGGAAATATTGCTTATGTTAGGATTGTCACTGTGATATTTTTATCAAGGAATTATATCAGCTCGGAATATGAATTTAATAGGTATGTTCTTTAAACTCAGCATTTGTAGAATTCAAAATTATAGTTTGGATTTAATTTATAACACACGCCTTACTCGTAAATAATAAGTTTTGATTAACAAATCGCTTTTCCGATGTAACGTTACGACAAAAATTAAAATCGTCGTATAAATCTGTCTGCAATCAAATAAACGACACATTCAGTAATTAGTTGAGATATCAATTATTACCAATCAATTAAAGCGTACGTGTTTACATAACAGTTTGTGATTTACACATATGCATCGATCTAATAAAGTTTATTTTTCGCGGGACGCATCAAATATTATCTAAGGACTCGCGAACGCTGATTGGTTCACGGTGCATATCTTTGGTATTTCACCCCGCCTCTCACCTGTCAATTACTCGATACAAGGGAGTGAAGGGAAGCTGCAATTGTTTATTGTATAATCGTGTGTCTATGACGAATTTATGACCCAAGGTCAAACGCGTGCGTTGGAAAAAGCATGCGTCCCGAAAACGCGTTGATCGCCGATTTTATGCATCTGATTACGTAAGTATGCGTCCAAATACGCGTAATTACGCGTTGCCGAGAACCCTGTTACACCCTTTCCGTTAGCAAGGTCCATGATTTTTTAAACTTGTCAGTCCGAATAAAAATAAGTCGCATATTTTGAAAAGCGCTACTTAGGGAACACAGCGTAAAAATTACATGCTTCCAGCAACTTAACGGAAGCTTGCCAATTGATAGCAGACTACTTGTACAGAATAACACAACTGACTTGTACAATTAGTCAGCCATTGGAAGCATGTAGAAATTGTGCATTTTCATGCGGAACAAAATCCCAGTGCGGGGACGTCGGAAAGGTAAAAAAACCGGGGTCCTATCCCCGCACTTCTTCAAGGTTGGGTACCTGGGTTTCAATTGATTGGTGCTTAATTAAGTGTAATATTGCTTTTTAACGTGTTAACCCCAACAGCAGCTGGAAAATGAGCCTATATTCAGTGTATTGTATATATTAACCGGCAATTGATGACCATATGGAACATTGCACACCTACATTAGGAGACATAACAATACATTCTTATCAGTTCTATGAAGTCAAAAGGTTCATGAGTACATCGATTTATACACTTACTTTTATTAGAAACTTTCAATGCCCTTTCAAACTCCTGACTTTGACCGAAACGGTGTAAATCGGCATATAAACTCGTGAGCGACACAGGCTGCGCCATCTTGGGATGTTGGCGAATGGTTCGCTTGATTGTTATGTGGACTGACATGTGAAATGCGAGAACATGTTCTTATTGTTCGACCGGTAGCACGTCGGTATAAAACGGACTTGAACCAGTAATGTATGAGATTAATTAATGTGATTAAAACTGTTATTTTAGTCTGTTCCGTGTCTTCATTGATAAATTGTGCCATAAAATGATAGTCGTTTGTCTTGTAGGGTTCTATGTCATTAAATAAAAAAAACATACACAAGTTATGATTGTGTTTAGCAAAGACCTAAATTAATTGTTAATATCCTGTTGCAATAAAAAAGGCATGAGGAAATCCGACAGGGAAGGTAGCACTCAACCCAACCAGCCGAGCACAGAAATCGGAACGACACAACTACCCTGAGCAGTTCCCACAGAAACCCATGCAAAAAAACAACCCCGGAGCGTGACCTAGGTTAAAACACTAAGGACAGTGACCTAACATTATGCAACCTAAAGCGGCACAACTATGACTTTACCTAGTTAAAATATGGGCAAGGTAGGAATGGGGCGGGAAATAATATTACATATTCCTAGCAACTACAATGAGCAATGCCCACACATAAGCCGAAGAAACAACCAAAGATCCAAGTCCCCGCCGATAAAATGCAGGATGGCCCACCTTTACAATGAAATTATATAATAGCGGTCATTGCCGAATGAAAAGAAGCCAACACTTGACCAAGCTCCCAAAGGCCCCACAGCACGGCGAACCAACCACACAAACTCATGCCAAAAACGGCGACCAATTGAGGCACAAACACCCCCTGACCTAGTTAAAAACACCAAGGACAGTGACATAACGTTAATACATGTTAAAGAGGCATTTTTGGACTTGACCTAGTTTACAATAATGGGCAAAACGAGAGCGAAAATATGTACATGTATGCTTAAAACGTATCTTATAGTGACCAAACAGCACAATGACCTAATGAACAAGTAATTCATCCAGCATCTCTGCAAGATACAAATGATGAAAGGACGGGGGTGTAACGGGCGAAGGACCCAAAAGCAAATGAAAAAGTATTTCATCCAGCATCTCCGCAAGATACAAATGATGAAAGGAGGGGGGTTAGTGGGCGAAGGACTTAAAAAAATGGCAGAGGAAATTAACTTCCAGGGACAAGTCGAAACCAATATAAGTACGTAACCTAATGAAAACTCACTCATCCAGCATCTCCGCAAGATACAAATGATGAAAAGAGGGGGTTAAATAAGACGTGAGTTAGTCATTTTTCCCCATTCATTAATTGCTAAACACTATTTTATTTTCTGATTGTTTATCAATATATGCTGGATAATTTAGACTGCTTTGGATTTTAAAATTTATTTGTTTATTGTTCCATATGTTCGTAGTTTTAGTTATTAGTGTTGTTTAGTGGTATAAGAAATAGTCATTAAATTTTGTTAATACATATTTCTAACTTTAGACCATGTATATTTCAAAATTGTATGCCCACATGTGGGCCCAAAATTGGAAAATAAACAATATCTTATCTCTTATCTTACATAGAACCATAATAACCCACAACGTCCCATCATAGACTAACACTACCTGTTTTAACCAACCATGTATATCCAGAAACGCAAAACGACTAGCAAAGCAAAACAAAAGAGCATACAACAATGCCAAAAAGACTCTACCAACATAGCCAAGCTGTCCAGATTCAATTGATACTTGCAGATTAGCGTTACATGTATGCTACCGTCAATCGCTTTCCGATGATTACTAGCAAAGACGTTCATACATGAACGTCTTTGTTACTAGCATAATCTGATGTCTGACAAAGGCAGAAGTAAAATCATTGACGAGAAAACAGGTGATATACAATTAAAGATTCCGCGTCTGTTACCATAGTTCGTTTCAAAAAGACTCGTTGATTCGTTTTATTTATCGTGCCCGGTGTAATTATTTAAATCACTTACACACTACCTACCTACCTTTTGTCTACCTTTCAATTGTCTTCTGGGGAACTTGTTAGCCTCTTATCAGGCTGTCTTCCCCCTTTAGTACTTCTTGGTATATAAGTATAAACTGGATATATTTAAGATCGCCGGCCCGGTCTGTGATTACAATTATGACGACTCAATTAATAAACGTTTGACACATCAAAACGTTAATGATGCCAAAACTTGTCCAATTTTGTTCACACGCGAGGCTACCTTGCTGAAATGCAGAACAGAACAGCCAGCAGTACTGGTCAGTGGATATAAGAATCCGAAAATGATCTTCATTAATTATATGTTATGATAATTAAGCTTCTAATTCTTCCAGAACTGTAAATTTGCACTATGAACCAGCGATATGCCCTACGATTAAATATTTTTATTTTCTTGTCCTGTTCGGTTCAAATTTTAAGGAAGAAACAAATCGAACGCAGCCGTTCAGAAGCTTGGAAAAATAAGGCGGCTGGTAATTCAGATTTTTTTCTAATCTAAAATCAAGGAAATATTAAATATTTTAAGCTGTTTTGATATAAATGTACGAAAAATACGATACTTAATGAAAGCGGATCAATATCTTTCTCTTGACTTGATTGTAGTTTGATGTTGCAAGTGTAGTAAATTAGGGGAGCGATAAAAATCGGGTCTCCACCAAGGATCGAACCCACGACCTCTAGCGTTGTAGGCGGACACTCAACCTCATCACTAAAGAGTTAACTCAACAGCAAGGCTGTTGGAAGTGGCCATGTACCTACAATCACTACACTCCTCCCCCTTTTACTCACAAGAGCTCACCAGCTCTTCCATTTGACACTCCATGCCTCGCATGAGTCCGTCAAACACCGCTGCCACCATTGTAGTAAATTAGGGGAGCGATAAAAATCGGGTCTCCACCAAGGATCGAACCCACGACCTCTAGCGTTGTAGGCGGACACTCAACCTCATCACTAAAGAGTTAACTCAACAGCAAGGCTGTTGAAAGTGGCCATGTACCTACAATCACTACACAAGGGTTAGGATATTTGATTATTTTTTCAATTTCGGATAGTTCTAAAAATTCGGATATCACAGTTTCGCAATGTCACCACCCAAGTCATGATCAATGTCCAACATTATTGTCATGTTTTATCCCTCCTCAAAATATTAATTATGGTTTTACATTAAAAAGTCTTTAAACAGACAATAAATACCCATTAAAAATTAAAAGCTCTGAGAAATTTCCACTTATCGTCGCGGTATGGGTTGTGGCGCGGTATCAGAAATGGCGCCCCTAAGATAAATGCTCTTTTCATGAATTTAGCACCGTAAATGACTTACATTACCAGTATGTTTTTGAAAGGTAGTTTGTTTTCTGTTTATGATGTAAATAAATAAGACATAAAATGAAAGATCATGCTTTAAGAACTCAAAATGTATGCCCTACCAATATTTTTTGTTGTTTTCTTATGTCACCTTTTTCCTCCAACATTATAAATCCACAATTTTGAGAAATAGAATATTTATTTAATTTTGTTTTGATAGAGACCACTAATATCCATGCTAGCATAAGGCCACACAATTAAAATGTCCTACACACCTGTCTAACTCATGGTATGGTGTCCAGAAGGATGCAATTTTCTTATCTTCAAAAACGAACAAAATTTGTCCAAATCGGAAATAATCGGTTTGATAAGTATTTGTTATAATTACTGTTCTTGACATTTTTGGCTTTCCCAAATCTTGTGGTTTACAGATCTAACTATGCAAATGCCATTACTAATGATTACATTTATGTAATAGATAATTAAATCTTATTAGGACACATTCAAGGCATGGCTATTTACTACCAGTGTTATTTTGGCATGCTATTTGTAATTGATTTATTATCTGAGCACATGTAAAAGAAGTTAGCCAACTGCTATTTAAAATTGACCTATGAGGACGTACAATAAAATTGAAAACATTTTCATTACGATTTCTTTTAGTTTTTGTGCCAGTTGGGACCTAGATGGTAGGTGCACCATTTCATATACCGCGGACGAGGTGAAATAGACTGAGTATGTCATTCCATGTAATGGACATAAAATATTTGATAAGGCGGTTAGCAAATAATATTTAGTGTCAAAATGTCCCCAATGGATGGCTCTATCAATAGGTAAAGACTATTATTATGGATGTTTAATTAATGAAACAACATAACCATGTAAACTGTTAAGTGCGCCATTTCCCATACCACGGGGATACTGAACGAGATCATGTGCCAGGGTTTGCATGCTTTATATGGACATTTGGTGAGAAACATTGCTGGGAAATGGTATGCTATCAGTGAGCACCATTTGCGGTAGCGTTTGATTGCATAAACATATATATCAAATTGCTACCAAAAAGTACTCGGTAGCACCTCGATTAGGCAACAAGGTTCTGGTGACTTGGGTGAGCATAGTGGCTTGACTACATCAGGCCAGCATTTTTTTTATTAATTGATTTACGGGACCGCCAAGTCGCCGACCGTATTTATCATCAAAATGAAATGAAAATAAAAGTATCTATCAGTATTTTTATAAATTCCGCCTCCGATTTTGAAGTTCCGTTCGTTAAAATAAAACTGTCGAGGATGATAATCAAACATTTTATTCTCCTGTGCAAATTTCATTGGCTGTTATGAAAAGAATAAACCAATTGTATACGCGTTTATGTAGAGACACTACTGGCATGTTTAAAAATGGTGTCTAATTTAGACGATTGTCAACGCATGTATTTTAAACTAAGTAAAGTAAACATCGTTGAAAATGATAGTCAGATGTCATAGTAAGTATATTGAATTGTCAATCTCGGTTACAGATTTGGTTAATAAGATGTTTGGCAAGAACAGAACGACATTATTTTCCTCGTAAAAATCAAATCCTATGTTGGAAATTGTTATATAAACATTTACTGAACTTAATCTTGTTTGAAATGTACCAATGAATCATCATGGGCAATGTACATCAGCTAACTTCCCAAGCATGATACTTCTAATCTCTCTCTCTGTTTGATTCCCGTCTTCCTAAGGAATAATGTACTTTTGTAACATTCTACTCCTTAGTGAGCCTTCTCTCTATAGTTATTAAGCTATAGGGAATTTCACAATAGTTGTTTAAAGTATTTATATTAAAACATTATAGGCAGTAAATCAATGATGGAGCCATTACAATCGGATGCTGAAACCTCTCTCACCATGTTAAATGCTGCAGTGAACACAGATGTTAATGCAGATATAAACCTTGGATCACTCGGAGTTATGACAGATTCACTAAATGCTGTCACTGAAGAGAACTCAGACCAACAAATGAAAGGTGAAACTAAAATCAGAAACTGATTGAGAGATTTTTGTTATATATTTAAGTATTCTGACAAGGTCACCTCTATAAAAAAAATTTGTAAAGAACTGAAGCATGTTGACCTGTAAATAAAATGAATGCTTGCTTTCTCTTGTAGCTTCCTTGATTTCTAATTTTTTATTGTACTAGAAAATTTTAGTTTAATACTCTTACCTTTAAATTTAATTTATTATTATAATAATTTTATTATTATCACATTTTCTTGAATGAAGAAATAAATTTGTATTAACAGCTTCAAAAGTTTGGAAAGACTGACAGAGAGAACTTTGGCGGTGAAACAACTGATTGTTACATTGTAGTAGGCAAGATGTGAACTTTTGTAGTATTTACAATTTACATGTATATAGACACTAATTTATTTGAATATTTTACTAATTTCTAGGTGTGTTATCTACGACCCCTACAAACCTTCTACATGTACCTGATAATCTTGTACTGGTGGAAACATCCAAAGGGTAAGTTAATATATCAGTTATCCAAATTGTGGAGAGTTTACTAATTTAAATTAACCACCTCAAAAGCCTAGTGGTAGAGTGTCCGCTTTGATAACATGAGGTTCAGGGTTCAATCCCAGGCCACATGGTATCAAAAACGAAATAAATATGGTACGTAAAATCCCCTTGCTAGACGCTCTGCCTTAAACTTAAAGGGAAGTGATCTTGTCTTCTGTCATACTGTTTTGACGATATTATAATTAAATACTAGAGACACTGGTTGGTTGGTTAATAATAAATTATTCAGCAAGTTTGGATTTTTTTGTGAGTGTGTCTTTTAATTTTATAGATAAAATATTGAGTTTCTTTTCTTTTCAGACTTGTGTTTTCTAATCTGACAAATATTGATGGCATCAACTTCAGTAACAGTTTTGTGACATCAGGGGCAGATAACCGTGGTCAGACTGTGATGACTTCAAGTTTACCAAGTAAGGTTACCCCCCTTTGCTGCAATAAGGTTGTATGTTACTTCATACTATAGAGAGCAACCTTGTACATTGTAGCGCAAAGGGACAATTAGCTATTTCAGGGGGGCAATTTTCCGGATTATCAGTAATCTGGAATTCCGGGTTTACATATCCTGAGAGAGGCATGATTTCTGATAAAAATGAAAGTCATTTGAAGAAAATATCCTGAGAAATGGCAAAGTTATGGTCAATCTTATATGTTTTGAAGGGTATTTCGTAGTAAAAACTGATTCAAATATGGAAACAATGTATTTGAAGGCCTCTTGTTTGTCAGTTGACTACGTCCAATATTCCTGTTTTTTAAATTCACCTTCTATGACACCCCTGCTGTAAATACAAGAGATTATCTACCATAGTTATGCCCTTATCTTTGATGGGGGGTATATTGCTTTGCTCATGTCTGTCAGTCGGTCAAATTGGTTCTGTTCAATAACTCGAGAACGCCTTGTCCTAGGATCTTCAAACTTTACATGGAGGTTGGTCAGCAATAGTAAATGACCCCTATTGATTTTGAGGTCAGTAGGTCAAGGTCACTATGATGTTTACCATTTCTGCATATTTAGCTGCCATTTCTTGTTACTTGTTGTCTCTAAAAATCTTTATAACAAAGCATTCAGATTCAGTCTGGTCTTCCCAAAAATATGTTTTTGCATGGGTGATGTGGTGGTAGGGTATTTTAGCTTTTTGAGCAATAGCCCTTCACATGCCTACTTAATTACTTTGGTTGAATATTTACAAAAATTACTAAACTGTAAACCAATTTACTGTTGCAAAGACTAACTTTTGTGTTTTGCTGATCATCTGCATATTTGCGACTACAAACTTTCATGTTTTCAAGTCTCCCGCAATGTTCATATTCATTCTATAAATACTTTGCGGCTACTTAATTTGGCTAATTTCTACCACTCGTGAACTCTCTATTCTCGCAAGAAAGAGTTTCTTGGTTTATAGTATCACACATTGGTTTATTATGTTGATTAATTGGTCTATTTTTTCTTTTTAAGCACCAATTTGTGACATTATTTTTATAATTCTATTTATAGCATCAATTCCGGTATTTTCCCAACTAGTGAATGGTGGAGATGACTCACATGTAACTATGTATGGTAGCAGTGTTCTTATACCCGGAAATATATTTCAGGTAAATACTGTAAATCGCTTTTAATTTGCATTATCTTAATTTTGAGTGTAAGGTTAACAGATTTTTCAGATTTCACGAATTGCAATAAAAGGTTCTCGTTTAAGGACATGTTGTTATGCTTTAACGGTTTTAATTCCATAAAATTACAAAGCAAAGATGTTGTAATTTTCCAAAATCCACAATATTTATAATCTGAATTTACATTACGGTAACAATATTGTTAAAGACCTGCATTTTGGCACTGGGCCAACCAAATTTGGTCATAGTTTTCTCAGCATGTGGTTACTGATTTTTAAGATATCTGACCATATTGTACACTATTACATAATATTATGCAACATTGCACAGCATGTTAATTAGTTTACAAGAGGCCCTAGTATTAGATAATGAGACAACAAGAGTTCCCTTTATGACAGGAAGTTATAAATTATGTGTATGACTATAGTAAAAATAAATCGATATATAAGTTTTTGGAATATTTTATTGTGTATATACTATATTCTATATGCAGCAGATTTAATGTAAAAAGTAAACTTATCAATAAAAACACTGGAATGAATACGTTATAACTGTGAAGTTGGCTTACAGTGTAACCTGTACTAATGTTCACATTTCTGAACCATCAAGATTGAAATTATTTCGATTGTGTTGCTTGAAAATGACTGTCGTGTGATTAGACACAAATGCATGCTATTAATGCAAACTTATAAAAGTGTTAAAAAATCTGAAAATATATAGTATATAGCTGTATGCCTCATGATTAACATTTCAAAATAATGTTATCAATGAAATGAGTGAATTGCTATTATTCATAAGATATAAAAATGTTATTTTTGATGTTGGTAAAAATGTTATGAATTAAAAAAAATATTAACTAGATCTTAGTATTATGTTATATATCTTACATTTATAAAAAAGGTAGATTCACAGACACACAATCAGAATTGAAATTGTGTACCTCTTTTGTATATTTGCTTAGTTTTATTTGTATCTGGTTTGGGTTTGTATTTATTTAAATAACTCTTAGGGAATATTTATAACTAAAATAGTAAATATTTTGGCAAATAGTTTTTACACACTCAAACCAGATGGAAACAAAAATCAAAGAAATATATCTAATTATACAAATTAAACAAACACACAATGTAACACATATTTTCAAGGGAACATATTACAGTAGCACATTATTGATATCAGTAGCTATATGGGCCTCTAATCCCTCACACTGACCAGTTACAGTGTTTTATGACCCCAGATAATCACTGATAGTGGTCTCATGCTGGCACAATGCTGGCATCATGCTGATCCCTCTATAAAGTTCTGGACCAGAAACAAAGAAGGGAGAATGTAGGGCTTTAAGTTATGATGAACATGTCCTATAGTTGCGTTTATGGCCTTGTTGCCCGCTGAATATTTAGTTAAACTATTTTAAGTGGTGCGGTTGTTCAAAGTTAAGCTAATGTGCATTTGTTTGTTAAAGTGATAAAATATATTTTTGAAATTATATCTGACACTACAGCAATTTGTGTAAATATTTTATCCTACAATTCCTACTTTTTAGGATGCAGACACAACGGGTGACTTACAAACTGTGACCACTTTAACAATGGCAGACAGTAACACAGAGGTAGAGGCTCAACCTAAGGTACAGTACAACCTCTGATAAAGTCCACTTGTGAACAAAGACCACTATTACAAAACCTGTTGGCAAAGACCATCAACTTTATTTCCTGTCAGATCATTCTGTGAGGCCATTTTTGTGCCCCCCCCCCTTGCTTATTTATAAGTGGGGACTAAGAATAGGTGCTGTCCGTCTATGCGTAACACAAATTTTGTGTGTTGAACTCCTCACAAACCGTTGGGCATAATTGTTCAAACTTTCACAGATTAACAACCTTGATGTGTATTTGACCGTAAAGGATGGTATTTTTATGCGGCAATTTTTCCCAGAGTTATGGTTTTAGTCCACTACAGGTTTAAACAAGAGAGGAAATCTCGATCCTGCCATTACTCAAAATGTTTTCAAGCTAGGTTTATGAAATTGCATATTTGGACTTCCTTTTTGTGGATAGTGACCAGTTAGGAAATTATGCATGTCTACTTTTATGTGTTTTGATACAGACAAAAATTGTGGTTGCCATGGCAACTGAACTATTGAAACCAGGTAGGGGACTTCGGTATTGCTTGCACTTCCTAATTACTTGTTATATGTAGATGTTAAGTTTGCTCACTTTTGCCAATCATCACTAAAACTGTAGTAAAGCTTTCCTTATGTTACATTTCAGAAGCGGAAAGGTCTGGGTGGATGGCCTAAAGGAAGGAAACGAAAACCTACACCATGTATTGAAGTTCCCAAAAAACCGATGACAGGGTAAGTTATTGAGGTATTCAAGTGAATACTAAGTGTTTAGTTAGGCAAAAATGAAAGTGAATGTTTTATTGAGGTATTCAAGTGAATACTAAGTGTTTAGTTAGGCAAAAATGAAAGTGAATGTTTTATTGAGGTATTCAAGTGAATACTAAGTGTTTAGTTAGGCAAAAATGAAAGTGAATGTTTTATTGAGGTATTCAAGTGAATACTAAGTGTTTAGTTAGGCAAAAATGAAAGTGAATGTTTTAACCATTTGTTCGATATCTTTCTCCTGACTTAGTCAACCTTAATGTGTACATGTGTCTTTATTATTGTAGGTATGTGATATTTGCCACTCAAAGACGTCCAGAAATAAAAGCCAGCAACCCAGAGTTACATTTTCCTGAGGTCACGCGACTGATGGGCCAGGAATGGTCCAGAATGCCAGATGGTGAAAAACAGGTAAGTTGTGGTTATACTGAAATGCAGGACCTGGAATAAGAATAGAAACTTACACTCAAAAGTTTAGTGGCTTTTATACATGAGCCATTTTGATGGGACGTTAATTTGTGGATTTTACTTTTCAGTTAACTAATACAAGGGTCAAAATTACTGTTTGATTGGATTTGATTTCGTGGTTGAAGATGAACGACGAAATCTGCAAATTTTCATCCTCGCGAAAATTAATGATAAAACAGTATTTTGCCTATGTTCCTACTACTTGGTCCTGACGTGCAGATGTTTTTAACAGACTGGTTTGACTGTATATACATGTATAGTATGCTACTTATTGTTACAGAAATATATGAAAACAGCGGAAGAAGACAAACAGAGATATATTAGCGAGATGCAAGAATTCCAGAAATCTGTTCAATTTCAAACCTACCTCAAAAATAAACGTAAGACGGGTGAGATGAATGGGTGTCTTACTGATGATGGCAAGTCTGTGATAGATCTGAAGGTAAGCTGCGTTCAATTACTGGTGTTATAACATAGTGTTTGTTGCTCACATAGCCCTCTTAGCTCAGTTGAAAGAGTACAAGATTGTTGATCTTGGGGTTGTGGGTTTGAATTCCGGGTAGACCCACTAAAATTTGCTTAAAGTCTTTCGGATGAGACAAAGTATGGGTGCTATACATCTGGCATGAAAAAGAACCAGTGGTGTATCTATAACAAGTACACCTCCTCTATCATGCACTATCCCCCGAAACCCTTCTTGGGGCCTCGCCCATAAAATTATGGAATATCCAGTGGGGAGGATAAATAAAAGCAATAAACAACATGTGATGTAGGACAGGCTGCTTACTTATTAAGGTCTTCATATTACTGTTTGTTTGTAAACCACAGAAAGATTACAGGGTATACTGTTTTATCAAAGCACTTACTGAAATTGTAGACTTACGTTAACTTTCAATTCTTCATAAATCTAAATTATCTTGAACAACAACACATTTTGGTAAAGGGTGGTTCAATAATAATAATTATTCAGTCATGTTATGCAACTAATATCTGTTCCAAATATGTAGGTTTTAAAAAATGATTAAAACTTGAAATTTGATTTTAAGTTTGAGACAAAGATCTGTTAGTGCTTTGATAAAGCAGTACCTAGAGCATTTATACTGACAAGTTATTTTCATAATTACAGGATGGTGACTTAGATGAGTTATATTGTAAAGTTTGTAAACAGTATTTTATGTCAGCTCATAACAAGAGAGAACATATGTTTGGTCAACAGCATCTACAAAACATTGCAGGTAGGTTATTGACGAGTGAGTTACAGTACTTAGACTGTCATTTAATTTCAATCTACATCAGTTTTGTAAACAATTTGTTTTGGATTTACTTCAGAAACATCTTACGTCAGCCATGTTTTAACATTCTCCAGCTTGCTTTGACAAACAGATCATGAGTTACTGCCCTTTGGATGCATATACATATAGAAGTTTCTGGCCTTTAAATATCTATGTAGGCCTTTACACCCATGAGTTACCATCCTTCAAATGCCGCCTAGGCATACTGGAGTTTTCTGACCTTTAAATATGCATACAGGAATTACTGCCCCTGTCAATTCTTTTGCGTGTATTTGTTACCGTCATTTGCATGCATATGCATACAGAATTGTCTGCCCTTGCAATAAACCCATTTTCACCCTGATGACTTTTGGTACGGTATGTTGAAACCAATACTAATGTTTTGAACACATAAATTGCGCAAAATAATTTCTTGGTCTACAGTAATTGTCATAACCTGTGATATGTATAGTAGCATGTATTACTCACATTGCCTGCTTAGAATGAGAAGTATGTAACTACTACTTACGACCCTTTAAGTTTGATACGTATCTGAAATCTACATCATGAGCCTATTTTTATGAAAATCGGAACTTGTCATGTTGACCAAACTGAAGTCCAAAAAGTTGTATTTTCCATAAGTAAAGAGTAGGTTTCAGACATTTTTTTCTTGTTTTCTCAAATTTTGTACTTACAACCTTCTCATTCTAAGCCAGCGATATGTACAAGGGGCGTTTCAAAAGTTCCTGGAAAAGTGCTCTATAATGTTTATCGCATGTTCAAATTTCTTCAAAATTTGCATTTTAAATAGGGAACTTTTGAAACATCCCTTGTAATGTATACATATTGGTAATACAGATGAAATGATGCAGACAGAACAGATGATGTTAGAGTCAGTACCTGTAGATATAGCTGGTGTACCAGTGAATAACAAACAGACAGAACCAGAGTCACCGTGTAAAGAAAATACAGTAGATATCAATGAATTTATGCAGGAATTTATAAAGAAAAATTTAGGTATATTTTTGTCTTCTTATATGTTTATTATTACAATAAAAATTAGAATATGATTAAAATATGGTTACAATGTTTGTAGGCCTTGTTCTGGCTGTTGCAATATTGTCCTGTGTGTTTACATTATAAACTTAAATTAAAAGGTATGAACTCATCTTATATGCTGAAGACCTATTTCATTCCATTAATCTATCTTCTTATTTGTTTAAAAGTGTTTTATCTACAGTTTTGAAGTGATCAGACCTGGTTCATTAGGCATAAAACAAGGCTTTATCTTACATGTGAGATAATTCATATGTGTCTAAGCTCTCATTTCATATTTTTAAAAAAATGTCATATATAACGGATCTCTCATGAGTTGTCAATAAATATAAATTCATATTAAACTTGTTCTGGAAATTTTATTAAGGAAGCCTTTGGCAAGCTTGATAACATTTTCTGAACGAGTTTAATATAAAAATATCCATTGATGAGTGGTAGATTCTTTATATTATATGATACAAATCTCGCTAAATACACAACATTCTTATGGAAAAACACACCCATGTAGACTGTAGTATAACATTATACTATTCATTTGTAGTATAAGAATACATGTACTCGTTATACTAACCCGGATACAAGGAAAGTCATGTGATATTATTCTATATTGTAGATAGAGATGAAGAGATTAGTGTATTAAGGAAATCCCATAAATCTTTCCTAGAGGAGAACTTTGTCATGTCAAAACAAGTCAAAGAATTAGAGGTAATTCATGTAATTGATGTATGATTTCATGTATTTGATTTTACCAATGTTATTTTGCTGTACAAAGGCAATAGATACCAAGAAATTCACTCTACCTTGTACATTAATTCATACTGTAAACAAAGAAATAATTTGCACAATTTAATTACGTGTAGTTCGCAAGAGATAGAAATTCCCAAAATTAACTTATCCCGAAAATGCTCAAAACATCTATAATATGGACATTGTTGGAGAATAATTTTGACTTAAAATAGTGAAAAAATAATTATTGTCGCAAATATGCAAATAAGCAAAACGCCAAAAGCTATTATTCACATTTTTTATAGGTAATTTGGTTTACATTATTTGGCAGGAATGGAGACCATTCGTCAAAATTGAGAGTGTCTGACTATACCAGTGAAATTATTATATGGTTTCACATCTTGTCTTTGTATTTGCAGGAGTATGAGAGTAAACTGGACCAAGATCTTGGAAGTTTAAAAGCTTACGGAGCCTCATTGTCAGCTCAAGTGGATGCCTTGAAAATGGTTCCCACGTTATTTGGGGTCATAAATTTCTGATGTTTTTTATATGTAATTTTTTTATATTATTTTTGTTACTCGTCAATAATTTTAAGCTCACCAATATTTTTATAAAACCTTGAAAACTCCTCCTGATATGTTGGATATAGGGCAAAAATAGTATTTGTGTACCATATTTAGATACACCAAAGGTGCAAGTAGTTTAATTTGTGAAAGAAGTACTTGGTGTATCTTAAAACAAGTTATAACTGACATTTAAAGTTGTGCAATTATTTTTATACTACTTGTGCCCCCCCCCCCCCCCATCAACTGGAAGACCTACATTCATCAGCACAGAGTTATGGACAGTTGGACACAATGGACGGGATCAGAGGTAGTTTTAGTTTGTAATGTAAGTGATGTTAACAGTTCTTGTTTTGTTGCTAAGATAAATTAAACCTTCCAGTTAGGGTAAGAATAGAGTGATGCAGCGGTCGAATCCACTATTGTGATGTAAAACGAACTATAGAAGTTTATACAAGGCATCTATAATTTCAATGCTTGCTAAAATACTATTTACACTCAACCTGTTCAAGCAATGGCTGTTATCTTTTTTGTACACATAAAGGACTACATCACTCTCACAATATCCTGACTGGACTGTACCTTATGTCAATGTTTTGTGAATTGAGATATCGGTGGTTTAGAATGAGAAGGCTGTAAGTACAAAATCGATGTTTTGAGAAAACAAGAATAAACTGTCCAAAAATTGCTCTTTACTTATGGTAAAACAAACTGATTCAACTTCAATTGGTCGACATAACAAGTCCCGATTTTCATGAAAATAGGCTCATTAGAAGTGCCTTGTGATGCAGGTTTCAAATATGTAATAGTCTTATAAGGTCGTAAGAAGTACTTACAACCTTCTCATTCTAAGAAAGCGATATGGGCTGGGATTTGTGCGACATAAGGCCCGTACTTATTGAAAATCTATCTCAACTCGGGCATCTATGTAATAATGTTTTTTTATTTCACAGTATAACCAGCAATGCTATATCATTTATGTCGCTGTATAACAATTTCAACATAACATACACTGTCTTACGTGACCCCACATGGGACTTCCTTATGACAGACAGACAGACAGACAGATATTTTATTCAGACTTGTACAAGGTACATCATCTACATACATAAATACAAACATAAACTGTCAAGGTAATTTGCAATTAAACAATATTATAAAATGAACTAAATTGAACATAACTTTTTAAACAAAGAAGCATACACATGTTGCACAAATATAATTATATAGGTTGTGGAGATGAACCAAAACTTTTTTTCGCAATTCAAATTTTACACCCTTACCGCTCAAATCATGTGACACTCCCTTATGAAGGTCATATAAGAATGGGAGTCTCTTAATGCAAGTTTACTGTTAAACTGATACAATCATGTAAGTTAATAATAATAATAATAATAACATCTTTATTTTCAGTGGATAACATAATTGATGAACAAATTTTCATTATGGCCCTTAACAACAAGACATATGAACAAGTATATACAATGAAAATATTTACAACAATACATATTTCAAATTACACTATTGCAAGTGTGCATATTGACACCTAAATCAGATGTTTAGGTGTATTTCAGTCATATTATATTACGTAACAACAGTTTTGTTATAATATAGTAAAATGTATATGTAATAACAGTTTTGTTATTATATAATGTATCGACAGTAACTATGAAACACCAGTAAATTTCCACTTTAGATAGTTGTATTTAAATGAGAAAAGTCTCCTAGCAGTTTGCACTGATTTTGGAAGGTTATTCCACAGCTTCACACCAAAGTAGTCAAAGGATTTCCTTGTGAATTCAATTCTTGGCTTTGGAACATGAAGTATATTTTGTACTGATGATTGTATTGCTTTTTGATTTGTGTCAAGGTTGTTTTGGATGGCTGTTGGCTTGATACTGATATTTTTGTTTGCATCAGGTATGAATCTCTGTGGAGAATATACTTGTTTTTTTTATGTATTTTCAGTTGATTTATTAACTGTTATATTGTGTGAGGTGTTGGCTGTGCTGTTGCCATGAATTTGCTTCTTACACAGATGAGTGTTTATTGGTGTTCGTTGTACCGATTTCTTCTTGCGAGTATTCCTGGACAGTATTTCTGCATACTTCTGGGTAAAGAGTTCCATGTCAACTGGTGGGCCCCCTTTTTTGGCTATTTTCTCGGCAGTTTTCATTTGTTTGCATAGTTTATATACCTCATTGCTGGTTGACGGAGCTGTCACTTTTTTTATCAATGAACTTATTAATCCCGGAGATCTTGATATCTTGGAGGCAACTGGTGTCATACTTTAACTTTGAGCTGATTCGTGAGATTCAATAGCTCGATTAGATATAGGTGTTGATGTTGAGAAAGTTGGCAGTTGTAACCTTTTTTCAGGTTGTGTTGAAAAAGATGGCATTTGCCTAGCTAGCTGTTCAAATATTTCAATTGTCCATGTTCTACATCCAGGCCCTTGTATCAGTAATGTCATGGAATGATACATGGTGATAACAACCTTTTTTGAGTCTATTTCAGAAGTGGCTCTTAAGACTGGTTTGGTCCTTGTTTGGTAATAGAGGATATTTTTTTAAACAGTTCTAACATTTCTGTACACATGTTTTTCTTGAAGAAACGTATGGATACATTGTCACTACTGTCACTCATGTAGATGTCGTAGTGGCAGTTAGTTGACGGCTCAACAAAAGAGATCGGTTCGAAATCTGTACTGTTCATTGTGTTATCCATTTTGTCAGATTGTCACTTGAAACAAGGTAGAAACAGTAATCAGTATTCGTTGTTTGTTAAACCAGCATACTATTTAGCCTACAAATGCTTTTGTCACAATATAATCGTCATTATCACTTATCTCCAATTTAATCTAGATCTATTGGCTTCACTATTAAAGAAGGACGTTAAGTCACTCATATCTGCCATAATTAAGCTTGTTGACAAGTTTTTGGTGAAGTTAATTCCATTTATTAAGTGCACTTATCACTAGTTGATAATGTAGTCCTGATATCCTGTTGATCTATTTAAATATCTGAATAGAATCCAGTATGATGATTAAACTTTATAATCCTTTTATAAAATTTATAAAGTAATAATTAATTATTAAGTTATTTTTTTATAATTTCTATCTAAAAAATAACTCCAATCACTGTTAAATTCCGTTATGTAGATTGAGAAAATTATTTGCAGTTCATCCATGAAAATGGAGTTAATCTATATAATATATTATATAAGATTTTAAAAAGCACAATTGAACATGTCTTGTCAGTCTGACAGCTGGGTAAAATAAGGTGTATCTTGTTATGACCGTCAACAAATAGCACTACTGGTCTATTTATAGATCTTTCTGTAAGGGCAGGTTCAAACACACCCCTAAGCCATGTGAGAAATAACTCCATCCAACTGTTATTGGTACGTTCCAGAATGGCATCAGTGAATCCTTCTAAGGGGTTAAATGAGGAGCGTTTACTGGGATATACAATAAAAGGACGTTGTAGTATCCATTTGCACTCATTCAAGCCAAAATGGCTTGTTGCGTTTTGTCACTTGATGTAAAATTTTAAATAATGATTAGGCACACCTCTAGGTGCTAAAACATTACTACTTTTTGGGGCACAGTGGAAATTCCAAGAAATTCCACAGAGTATTACATAAAAAAAATTCAAAGTCAATAATTTTATTCTCACAATTTCCTGTCTCCTCTTTTGGCAAACAGTCTCCTCCAATAGGCTTAAAATGCTATAGTTTGAACTCTTTTGGAGTGCAAAGAAATTGAACTTTGGATGATTTTTTCTACAGTGCCCACAGACATGTGCACTACAGCCTTATGGCTTATTGTACAACTAATCCTGACATGCCCTGAGTACCACGTAAAAAGGTTTCAAAGTCAATAAGTTTATTCTCTCCGTTTCCTGTCTCCCCTTTTTGTAAACAGTCGCCTCAAATAGGCTAATTAGCTGAAGAATACTAGCTTCCTATACTGTGTCCGTCCTTTCGCTGGTTACATAGTAGCAAATTATGTGTTTCAACTACAACAATCTCTTTTTTTTAAACCCGCTTGAATTTGTCATTTCATTGGAAGCAATCACAGCATTCGTGAGAATCTTTATGAAATGTTGTTTCTTGATACTCTGCTTTCCCTTAATGCCATATGACAGTCCAATAATACTGTGTCCGTTCTTTCGCTGGTGGTAATTGCATATAATGTGTTTCAACTACAACCATCTCTTTTGAAAAAAAACCACTTGAATTTGTAATTTCATTGGAAGCAATCACTGCATTCTTCAGATTCCCAATGAAAAGTTGTTTCTTGATACTCTGCTTTCCCTTAATGCCATATGACAGTCCAATAATACCGTGTCCGTTCTTTCGCTGGTGGTAGTTGCATATTATGTGTTTCAACTACAACAATCTCTTTTGAAAAAAAAAAATTTGAATTCATCATTTCATTGAAAGCATGCAATCACTGCATTCTTGAGAATTTCAATGAACTGTTGTTTCTAGGTATTCTGCTTTCCCTTAATGCCATATGACAGTCCAATAATGTCCGGATGCTTCCTTGGCATACTTTCAAAAACTTTTATATGACCTAAGAGCATACCTTTCATGATAGCATGGCTTCTCTCCCTTTTATATGATTAATAGTTCTTGATGGTTTCGAAGGTCAAAGTGCCTTTAACCTTGTCTTCTTTCTTCTGTTTAGGTACAAGAACCTGTTTCCTATGTGCCTTTGTCTTTGCCACTAAAAATGCGTGCAACACTTCTTTCCTAAATTGATCAAACATTACATTCAGGAACTAAGTCAGAAAGTCCCTGAACACACATTCCAAGTTGTGCATGTTCAGCTTTTTTTCAAAGCTTATTGCGCAAAACAGGCTACCGGCCTATACACAAGAAATAAATAACAATAAATATGACACACATACATATGAAATTTAACTATGAGTGAAATGTAAAATTGTAGAAATAATACATGTAAAAATTTGATGACAGAGCTCTTTAATAATCTGCTAATTATAAATCGAAAGGCGTTCCTTTCTTTCCTTGGTAGCGTAAAATATATACATTGCTACATTATGCACAATGTAATAGTTTTGTGTGCCTGAAACATGCTTATGATTATACCGGCTTGAAACCATTGTGGTTGCTCTAATCCATGACTCATGATGCAAAGTACCCCAAGGCATTATGACATTATGATCATAAAAATTCAGTGCTGCAACCCCGTGCGGCCTCTCTTAATCCAGTAGCATGTTTATATACGATAATAAACCAGACACTTCGTTTGGGAAACGGCTGATGTAAATGTCCATGTAAATGGTGAATGCCGAAAGCCATTTTACAAGTGGTAAGGTTGTCACCACGTCATGAGAATTGTAACTGTCATAAGGCACATTATTTGTGGGCAATAATTGAAAAACAACCACTTTTCCAACATTAAGTCCTTTCTATCCAAAATTAAGCATAGCTGACAATATCAAGTGCAAACCTGCAGGGAAAAACACTGTCGTATAAAATCATTTGGACCTATATCAACCAAAACTAAATTACAATTCAGTAATATGTCATCAATTAACCGAATGAAGTCGCCTGCGTTGGTCAAGCTTTATTCCACAGATCCCCATACAAGTCAATTTGAAATTCTATAAAGTTAGCCCAAAATTGTGCTCTCCCCATCGCTCTAAATAGTCAGGGAATCTGCGTACAAAGCTATGCCCTATAAGAATCACATTGGTAGCCATGAGATTATCTCAGTATTTTAGTCTATCAACCCAAACAAAAAAAACGTGAGAATGAATGACTATAATAAATGATAAACAAATGATACATTTGAAAGGCATTTAATAGTAACCCAAATCACATGCAAATGAGCTAACAAATGACTAAATAAATCATAAACAAATCATACTAATGAAAGATTAACAAATCATACATGAAAAGGGGGAGGTCAATAAAGGTATAACAAATGCCATCATTTGGAAACAATCCATGTGTTTGTGGTATCTAAGCACGATTCATTATAAAATGTAATCAATGATTTCCAAATCATACTAATGAATGACTTAACAAATCATACCAATGGATGATTTCCAAATCATTCTAATGAAAGACTAACAAATCATACCAATAAATGATTTCCAAATCATACTAATGAATGACTAACAAATCATACCAATGGATGATTTCCAAATCATTCTAATGAAAGACTAACAAATCATACTAATGAGTGACTAACAAATGATCACAAAACAATAAGGTGAAATCAATCAATCATGTTAAGAAAGACGTCTCCGGAAAAAAGGCGAAAATTTGATACCAGAATTTTGTTTGGACACTAATAAAGCAAATCTTAGACACATAAGAAAATAAACAGACATTTGTTAATGCCCAACCATTTTCTTTATTGATCGAAAAATCATTTAGTGTACCAACATTCTAACTGACATGTTGCCTGGTGCACAGTATTTGGGCAAATTCACGAAAAACAGGTGTACATAACCATAATATTTTTGCCTTTGGGTTTTTGTTCAAATTGTTTGCTGTATTTATTGCATAAAAGGATATTACAGATGTTTGTATGGTTTTCGTTCCATGTCACATCTTTAAAATTTTGTATCGGGCCTTAAGAACATGCGAAAAATGGCCATTTTTGCATGTAATGAATTAGCATCACATTTTTACCCTTTAAACAAGATGAGCTGTGTTTTGTATTTTAAAAATCATGTACATAATGTTAACTTTACTGCATAGACAAATTTATTATCTTTCCAGCAAGGTATAAATGATGCATTTCGGTATTTTTTTTATCGAATACGGTCTGTTAAAGTAAAAAGGTACACCTGTACGCCAGTCCAAATTGGAAGGGTACTTAATGAAATAAAATGTTGGGGAAAACAAACAAAGTGTACCTACAACCTTATTTTTGTCATATTTTAATCTAAGAATAATTGTTGGTTTGAAAATAACCAACTTTTGGTAAGTTAAAAGAAATGTAATTTTGAAATCACATATTTCGTGTTTCGAAATTTGTTTGTCACAGGAAATCTGTAACGTCCGTCCCCCCTCTATATATTTTTTAAAAATGTAGCAAAATATTTCTAACTGGCATTTATTTATGCATATTATCAATCTTATTGTAGAAACAGCAAAAAAAATTGATCTTTACAATTAAAATGTCTTTTTTTTAATGTTGAAAAAAAAATCATGTAACGTCCGTCCCCGTAACGTCCGTCCCCTATTAGACATGGTTACCTAAAATGGCTTAATTATGATAAATTATGATTTTTAATTGAAATTTATGTCAAAATTATGAATAGAATGAGTTTTTCTTTTATTTGAGTGATATTTAAAATTATTTTTCACAAATTTAATGGTTGTTTTTACTAGTTTCAGTGTTCTGAAGTTTTTTCTCCGCTTTTTTACGAATCTAATTGCATACATATTTGCTATAAAGCATGTTTTTATAAAAAAATTTTACTTACATTATACTGTTTACTTGTAAAAATGGTACAGTAAACTTCCAAATGTTTATATTTAATAGAAAGAATAAAGAATACACTAATATGCTAAGGGGACGGACGTTACAATTTAAGGGGACGGACGTTACAAAAAGTTCATAGTAATGTATTGTCAGATACTGGTTTTATTTCAGTCAATATTTTAGTTATACAAATATAATAGATGATATTAGATCAATTTCAGTAGTATTTAAACACTTTCAAACAGTTAAGTTCCAATACATTATTTCATATCACACCCTTTATTAAGTAGACTGTATTATATATAAGTATGCATCAGTGTAAAAAGTTATTAATATCTATTTTTTATTTTACTTTAAAACCTATTTTATTAACTTCAAATTAAAATTCCCTTTTTGGTGGTCCAAGTTTTTAATTTCTGAACATGGCCATTATACAGCTACTGTTTCAAAAATCTAATTAGTGATAATCCAATATACAACCCCTTTCAAGTCTAGGGAGTTTTATAGCCTATTTCCTGCCTCCTGCCGCTTCAGTAAGTTCATAATCAATTCCTTGTAAAAACATAGACAGCTGTCATCACAATATGAGCCCTTATTATGCAGCTACTGTCCCCAAAACCAGTAGTTAAAAATATACCAATATATTACTCTTTCAAGTCAAGGAGTTTTATGATCTATTTCCTGCCCCCTGCAGTTTTGAATCACTACTTTTCAATTTCTTATAAAAACATAGTTCCCTGTAAGGATTTGAGCTAGGCTTATGCAATATGACCTAATAGGGAGAAATTAATTAAAACCTGTGAAGATAATTCCATACTAGTTAACCAATGGGAGGGGCTAATTATCTCTGACAGTATGGTTCTGTGCATTATGGGAGGAGTTCAATATTGATTGATTGGACTAATATTTTAGAGTCTTGTACAGATATAATTATTTAAAATATCACAATTAGCAATCAAAAACAATTAGCAATTAGTCCAAGACCTAGAATAGACCTTTATTTCTGGTCCAGAACTTTATAGGTGGAACAGTATGTTACCAACATTGTACCAGCATGAGATCACTATCAGTGATTGTCTAGGGTCATAAAGCACAAGTAACTGATCAATGTAATTAACAATAGGCCCCTAAAGCTACTGATTATCAATACTGTGCTAATGTTTGCAGGTACCCTAGAAAATGTTATTAAACAGTTATTAAAGTGTTATATTTTGTGTTTGTTTAATTTGTATACTTAAATATATTTATTTACTAAGTTTTCATCTGGTTTGAGTGTGTAACAACTTTTTCCGAAATAGTAATTTTTTTTTATTAAATATCAGTCTTATAAATCTCTTACAATATCAAATGAATTAATTTATTAATAATTTATCAATTTTCTTATTAGTTGAACATTCCTGTATCTCTCATGATATTTTATTAAATCATTGTACATAAAATTGCATAAATTATAATAATGGTCTTCACACTTTTTTATGTGTTGATATAATTTTAGAATCTAAAGTCACAATTTGCATGTTTTGCATTAATAATGCTTTTGACATGTGTATTTTATCTAAAATAATGTATATCAAACATTTATCTGTTAGTATGTGCTGAAAAAAAGAGAGAACAGGATAAAATGTTTTTACGTAACGTCCGTCCCCTGTAAATGTAACGTCCGTCCCCTATATTCAGGATCATATTTCTGTTTTATATTTTGTTTGAATGAACACATTATTGAAAAAATATGTACATCTTCAATACTATGTATTCAATTATTCATTATATATGTGTTTATGTTTCCTAGAATTTATGCACAAGTAAACAACAGACAACTGTTTTAAAAGTATATAACAAAGCGTAACTCAAATTGGATAAACAAGATGGAAAAACTCATTAAAATCAAAATCTGCTAATATTTTTTGGTGTCTTCTTAACATTTGGTGCCCAGAATTTAATTAGGATGTGTTAATTATGAAACAAACATTATTTTAAAAAAAAATATCTGCAGATTTGTATTTCTATGTAACGTCCGTCCCCTTAGCTGATGAACCATACAAAATTTTACAAAAACCACTAACAGGAATGACTTTTTTTAAATTAAGCAATACACAAGAATGATGTACCTATGCAAAAAGCTCAATTTGACAAAAAAATATAAAACTTTATTTTTTGACCTTGATGCTAACACAATTTGCCCAAATACTGTGCACCAGGCAATGTGCAAAGCAATACACATATCCCCACTCTAAGAGGAGGAGCATTTTAAGCTAATAATTGATAGACAAAAGTGCTTCAAAAAGAATATTTTAAAGTTAAATCAATAATTAAGAATAAGTTTGCCTTATAATTAATGTTCAAAGTTTATTAAACAAAGGCCTCTTGTCTATACACAAATAAGGATTTATCCAGTGATGCCAGATGCACGTGGACTGAATTTCATTGGTCAGGTTGAAATATTCAAGCAAAACTACATGTATCAAATTGTAATTACTGTAGCTTCAAAAGTAGGTCAAGGACATGTTAAGCATGTGAAAACCTATATTATTGAATTGTGTTTGTGGTATCTAAGCACGATTCATTATAAAATGTAAAGTCAAATGTCTCCACGGGACAGGATTGACTTTGAATGAAGATAACATAAATTTAACAAAGCATACCCATCATACTATATTCAGGGTGACAACAATATTATAAAATTAAAGCACATCAACACAATCCTGTAAATTAATATTCATAAGTCTTCCGTCAAGTACATTTAATACTTTTGTAAAATGTCATCAGAAACAATGCCCAGTAACTACAAGTTTTTTAAGAGTTCGAGATCTACTTCGCTAAACATCTATTCAGTGTCTGTCTGGCACTGCACATCTTCTGATTCCAGTACTTGTTGTATTCAGATGTACAAAATTTCAGGCAGTGAATCACGTAACCTGAAAATTTGAAGACAAAGCAGAATTTTAGTCTATGTATCAGGATAACAAATTATTACAGTAAACTCATAATAAATTCTAACAAACAGGTGGATTAATATTAATGAAGCAAGATTACTCAATCTGCCGACTTTCAGGAACAACCCAGTATCGGAAGTTTGATAACTTTCAGGGCATTCATTAATTAATTAACTAGAAAGACTTCAATTTTACTTGTACTTTTGGTGGCTAGTTGCAATTCATTCTTCAAGTACACTTAACCATACACATCAGAAATCTGGTCAAGTGAGTAGGTCACCGAATATTACTGATACATCGTTAAAAATAGCTTCAAATAAAAACAAAACCGGACTCAAAGTGATTCTTCATGCTTACATTTCAAAGATTTATAAATTGCATTGTCCACAATTGCCTTTGTCCCTCCCCCGACAGTTAGTTCTGAGGGCTCAAAGAAACCATCCATCAGACGTTTTATTATTTCGGCCTCCTGCTGCTCTTTGATGGGTCTGTTTTCATTTTCCGCCCTTCTGAACTTCTTCGATTGTTGCTTGCCAACTGTAGCCAATACATTGGCAAGCCAGATTGGACGTACGGCAGTGGTGGCACCCGGTGCCAAAAGTTGAAAACCAGCCGCAACCGCAGACTTTTCTTGTACAATAATCTGAAGTCGCAAAATAACAAAATTAGTTTAGGGACTGACAAATTGGCTCACACCTCAGTTCAAATGATTTTCCAGTACACACTAATTTACACACTTCTAATTATAATACACATTTTGCAAGGTACAATAAAATGGGACTGTAGAGTGAAGACAAAATAGTTAAATATATGTGGTTTACTCGCTAAGCTGCAGTCTCTATTCACAGGGGTTAGTACTATTAATACACAAAGCATAATCGATTACCCAAAATATGTCTTTGATACTTCAATATTGTGTCCCTTAAATTAATAATACCCAATAATACCGGAGTCACAGCCTAAATAAGTTAAGGGACTGCAGAACCAACCGTTTGACCAACATACCAACCAACAGAGGAACAACGTGATCCCTATATAGTCCCCCTATGGATGGGTATATAAAAAACTTTCGACATTCAAATTAAAATGCAAACTGTGTAACTATGGGATGCTTATGAAACTTACGTAATCAGCAAATGCCACTTCTAGTCTAGTTTTTGGAGTGTACGACTTTCTCTGTTCCACTACACCAAGGGACTCATTTTCCTCTACAAAAATGTAAGATATTTTTAAAACAGTGAGCACAAACATCTTCAATGTAAGGTTTTAGCAGTAAATAATTTAAAGACATCTGAACAAAGAACGTCCTTTCCTTGGCATTTAATTAAAAAAGTGGTGTTATATGATGTCAATTAAGTTTTAACACACTGGACCAAAGTCATCGGCTCTAAAGATTTCAGCTAGCCATACCCAAGAAATTGCTTCATTACTCACTTCAGCACTATTGCTAAATAAAGTGAACCATCATGCCCAAATCAAACACATTATTGGGACACAGCACTAAAGAAATATGAATGTTATTTTTGCTTCACTTCACTAAAATTTTAACCAAGAGATGTTTATAAAACATTTATGCCTCCATTGTAGCTACATAGTCATTTAAGTTAAAGGCCGAAGTGACTGAGACTTACTGCAAAGTTTGAAAAACCTAGGACCAAGCATTCCCGAGTTATTGAAAGGAAACCATTTGGTCTGCCGACTGACAGACATGTGCAAAGCAATATACCCTTCATTTTCTTTAATGAGGGGCATACATTCGTTTCCTGTAAGTCTCGTCATAGAGACTGTTTCAACGGATGTACAGTAAGTAAATGGTTTAAGTTTAACTCAATGTCACCAACAGTTAAATTGTTATTAATTATGTTGGCCAACTGAGGGGTTTGAAAGTTAAACTGAATGCCCTATGTAGAGAAAGAATGCCTGTAAATGGACACTTTAATCTATCAATGCAATATTATATATATGCATGTCATTCATTACCTCCAACGAGAGAAAGTTTCCTCTTAAGAGTTGCAATTTCTCTGTCTTTTTCTCTACAGCTCTCACAAGGTTTACAAGTATTAGTGTGATGGGTTACTACACTGTCACAGTTCGTATCTATGTCAAGAGAACTTTCATTAAAAATTTCATTATCAAGAGAAATGTTGTCACATTCCTCGTTGTTCAAAATAGCAACAGACGAGGTTATACAGTTGGAAACAGACTGCTGGTTGTCAGAGACGGACCTAGGAGCATGTAAAATTTAAATATTCATGATGGATTATGCGTGAATGTGAGATGGCTTCAACATATCGTCTATTAGACTCCATATTTTCTGGTTGTTTTGCCATTTCTGAAAACACTACCACGTATAACTTTTAATTGCACAAATTGAGTTATAAACAAATCATTAATAACATCTTTTATTCTGGTATTTTGAATCAATTAATCTACTTAGACAGTGCAAATGTAAAGTTTCGCCGTAGGTGTTCAGATTGTCTGAATTAAGTATAGTCAGGCTTTTGTCACACAAGGCTAATGAAAAGTTGAACGTTTTGTCTGTTACATTCACTAGACCTTGTGTAACATACTGCCAACGCTCAATGTCAATAAGAGAATCTTATTCGTCTGAATGGGTTTGAAGATAACTAGCATCTTCTGTGAGGCAATTGATGATCTACTTTTTCATTCTTGCATCAGTGTGGCTCTCCTGTCATTTGTACTTTCTACAAACATAATTATTGTTTTTGAATGTTGAAGAATAAGTCGTCCCTTTGGCGCAACAAGGCCCTATCTCACTTTTTCACTTTTTTCAGGAAGAGGAATTAACATTATTATTTGGTAACAAACTGATGAACTAGTGTTGGCTTTTGATATTTACTTACATAAAACATGACATTGAAGTTGATAAATAATACATACAACAGAAATACACTATAAAAGAGATTTTGATCAATTTTCCAGATACAACCTTGTTGCACCGAATAAATTCAAGATTATTAACAAAGTGTTTGGCGCAACAAGGTTGTATCTCAACACCTTTTAGAGATTCATTTACTTTTTTTATTGAAATGCAATTTATTATGAGGTTTATAAGCACAATAACAATGAATATCAACTTATCAACAGATTTGTGAATAAATATTTTGCAAAAAACCTTTTTGAGGGCCTTAAACTAAAGAAAAAGGGGACAATCATACTATATATAGGTTTACTGTTGGTCAAGAAATCAGGATCCTGTCATAACTCAAACAGTTTTCCAGTTAGGTTTATAAAACTTTGTATATATATATATAGGGACCAACAAGGAGATTAATTTGCAAATTTAATTAAGTTTTGATTCTGACAAAAATTTTGGTTGCTATGGATACACTACAGAAATAGTGAAAATACTTCATAATCTGGATCTTGTAATAATGGTAACTAAAATAGTTGTCCAGCAGGTTTATGAAACTTTGTGTGTAAGTAGTTGGCATTAGAGACATTATGTACATGTATTTTATTTTTGCTAATGACAAAAATTGTGTTTGCCATGGCAACAGAAGCATTGAAAATAAGTTTACACCCGAAGGGGACTTTGCTTATAATTCATTATTACTTGTTGAACTTAGATATTGGATTTAGACGGATTAAAAGTCAATTTTGTGGTGTACGCATATGATAACTTCTGAAGTTTCACCAGTATTCCATTATAACTCAGGTTGACTGGGTCTAACATCTCCTCAACTTCATTAATTTTATGGTATATTGACTGATTTCCTATATTATAGGTAAAGGTTCAAACCCCACTACAGCCAAAATATTTTTAACAATTTTTTCTTTATTTTTTAGTTTTTTAGACAATGTTTTGGCTTCACATTAAAGTGCTATTTGGAGAAAAGTATTTATTTGGAAAATGTTCTCTTAGTTTATAGGAATTCATATGCGGTAAATAGATTAAGGGACTATACTCCAGTTGGTAAATTGCAAAATTTATCAAAAAGCTCTATTAAAATTGCTTTGTTTGGAATCTGGACTTATTGATCTGGAAGAAACTAAATTGCATAACATCGGTTTATTACCTTTTAAACACCTAAAATTTATTGTGTGACTAACGCAGCAAAATATTTATATAACATTGTTACAGCGTAGTGGGGAAAAGTTATGACCTAATTAACGGACGGCAAAACATGTTTGGAATTTTCATCAATAGCACCTTTGTTTTAAGACTACTTCATGTATTCATGAAACAAAGTTAAAAATTGTGATTAAAAGGTCTACAAAATGTGTTTTACATCGAAATGAAGTTTAGTCGCTTTAAAATCAGGTTTAACTACGGACTTCTGATATGTATATTTTCAAAACGACAAAGGTAAAACCTTTCAAATTTTTAGGGTTACATTTATATTATTTATTCATTATTCATTATTTCATAATTAGTTCAAACATCATATTTATACTTTTGATTGACTAAATAATCATTTTTATGCTAGGGGAAGGGAATCAAAAATAGTTATTGTTCTCTTATTAAACTGATGGTAAAGGTTTTTTATGCCCCGTATCGCTTGATCGGGAGGCATATAGTGATTCACCTGTCTGTTCATCCGTCCGGCCTGGTTAACCCTAATTGACCGTTTCTTCTAGCATTAATATGGCTTGCTACAATTCTTTAAAACTTGCATGGATGTTGTATATGACCACTCTCCACCCGCCTGTATCACCTGACTCCATTTTGACCTTCACCTTGACCTAATTTTGGACTTAGACTTACTGAAAGGCCAAATTCATGGTTAATCCAAATTGACCGTTTCTTCTAGCATTAATATGGCTTGCTTCAACGCTTTCAAACTTGCATGGATGTTGTATATGACCACTCTCCACACGCCTGTATCACCTGACTCCATTTTGACCTTCACTTTGACCTAATTTTGGACAAAAACTTATTGAAATGGCTTCAACAGGGGCATCAAAAGCGTTTATTGAACGCAGTCTTGTTTTTAAAATAGCATGTAGATATCTTTATGGATATTTCAAGGGAAGGAAAATTTTAAAAATACAGTCCTTAGCACTTTTAAAAAAGTTTACACCCTGGCAGCCTAAAACATAATAAAAGAATTATGTTTTAAAAGAATTATGTTTTGTTTTAAAAGAATTATGTTTTAGTCAAACAGTCAACTGTCAAATATTCCACTTAATAATCAGATTTCCATTCTAGAACTGAAGAATGTATTTAGACAGAGTTATAACCCTTTTCACTTATAAATATAATTTTTTGGGGTGAAAAGAGAAATTTTAGGCAGAAGACTTAATAATAATTGATACTTTCACACTTTCACTTGTGTAAAATAATTGACACTTTCACACTTTCACTTGTGTGTAAATATAAGTTTGAGTTGAATATCTTTAATATTACTGAAGAAATTTAAGTATTCAAAATTTTAATCTTGAGTTTTGCTATTTTCAAGCAAACAAGAGGACCCAAAGGCCCATAGGTCGCTCACCTGTCTAAATGCACCTATAGATGGTGACCTAAGAAATCATTTACTCCTTCTAGGAAGTAAGAATAGATGATGCTACATCAAAGCTTTAGGCAAGAATATTTTCATGGGTTCCCTATATAAGTCTGACGACCTCTGGCAGGGCCAATTTTCACCCCGTTCCACTAGTTGATGCTACATACCAAACATCAAAGCTCTAGGCATTGTAGTTTTATGCAAGAAGATGTTTATATATTTTCCTCTATAAATCTTAGTAAAAATGGTTACCCCCTGGCGGGCCAATTTTGAACCCAGGGGCATAATTTGAATAATCATGATAGAGGATCACTAGTTGATGCAACATTCCAAATATGAAAGCTCTGGGACTTGTGGTTTCAGACAAGAAGATCTTAGAAGTTTACATTTTAAAACCCCCTTTAAGGGCCTCATGGCCTTATTAATCAAAAGACCTGAACCATTTGAACAACTTTGGTAGAGGTCCACCAAAGGAACATTCCTGCAAAGTTTTAGCAAATTTGGCCATGTGGTTTAGAAGAAGTCATTCAAAGAAATTGTTGAATGATGGACGGACGACGGACACCTAGTGATCACTTGACAGGTGAGCTAAAAAGGGACATATAACTAAAAAATCAGGGGAGCAAGTGTAACAGGCCTTTATAGCCAACTAAATGGTAGTTCTGATGATAAACAAGCTCAAAGTTGGAGTTGAATATCTGTAAAAAGTATTGGATTATTTAGGAATTTTTAAAAACGTAACCTTGTTATGCAGCGCGGACACTGACACACTTAATTGACAGTATATTAGGTTCTCTTTTTCTTTTATAAGTTAAGCTAAAAATCTGTTTGATCATTTGAAACAAGATTTTACCATGTAGTAGCCAAAATATAGCCAGAATACACCATTAATTAACCCAAATAGTATGGAAATACTAACCACGTGACTGTGAATTAAAATACCTTTCTGTCAGAATCCTACATTTTTTAAGGGTAAAATGTGACTTTTAAGGAAATATCAAGGGTCAAATGGTGAATAAATGGGTCAAATGAAACCCTTGTAAAACAATCTGATATTTTCTCATTTCTATAATTTGTATTCAGTTTCTTATACTGAAGTACTTCTCAGTTAGGACTAAATGACACCATTATGTATTTAAATCATTTACGTTTCATAGTGAACATCAAATTATACCCCGACTATGCATTACTGAGATATTTTTAGCTAGATATTAGATATAATATTCATACTAAAAAATATTTACTTTAATTTATGTTGCACATTGGCCTGTTAACTTAAAATTACATAGTCATACAGTACCCTTAAATGAGACACAAACATGTTTCACCAAAGTATCCCATCTAAACGTAAGTAAAATAGTTGAGATAGGGCCTTGTTGCGCCAAACAAAACACATCAATATGAGATACAACCTATTGCCAAATGTAATTTTTAAGGGGTTATAATTGGAATTTTACTTTCAAACTTGAATAGGAATATGTATTCATGGATTCTTGGTCATTTTATGCAAAAAAGTGATTTTGTCAAAAATATGAGATAGGGCCTTGTTGCGCCAAAGGGACGAAGTCTTGTTGATACTACTGAGACAGTAGCCTGCGACGTATCTTATCCTTGCCCTGGAGGCATCGGTTACAGACCTTTCATGTATAGATTAGTCAATAACCTCATAAGCGTTAACCTTTTGACGTAAAAGAAATTTTTCGTACCTCCGCAACAAGAGCCCTGCACAGGAAGTGTGCATTTTCCGTCATTGCCTGCGAGAGATCCATGACTGCCTGCTCTGACATCACTTTAAATCAAATATTAAATTTACAAAAATAATATCAAATAAGAATAGAAGCCTAACGTTACGAACAGAAGCCTAACGTTACGAATAGAAGCCTAACGTTACGAATAGAAGCCTAACGTTACGAACAGAAGCCTAACGTTACGAACAGAAGCCTAACGTTACGAACAGAAGCCTAACGTTACGAACAGAAGCCTAACGTTACGAATAGAAGCCTAACGTTACGAATAGAAGCCTAACGTTACGAACAGAAGCCTAACGTTACGAACAGAAGCCTAACGTTACGAACAGAAGCCTAACGTTACGAACAGAAGCCTAACGTTACGAACAGAAGCCTAACGTTACGAAAAGTCTTACCTCTAGTCTACTTCATGGAAGTTGATTTTATCTTGTTCTTGCGCTAATGGGCGAAGTCTTTGACGTGTTAATTTTGCATGCTCGTCTCTTTTTGTAACATTCCTCGATAAATGACATTTCATTGATTTCAAATGTTCCAGTCATTCTTTTTCGTCTAGCACCAAACTTTTGAGCATTTTTAATTTTTTCTGTTCTTTGATTACCTTATATTTCAAATCATTGAATGTTTTCTTGAAATCTTTCATGGTGCTAGTGCACTGTATTGGCATTAACTGGGGAATCACATTTTGAGTCTCTGTCTCTTTCAAGGGGCTAGGACACTGGGGAATCACATTTTGAGTCTCTGTCTCTTTCAAAGGGCTAGGACACTGGGGAATCACATTTTGAGTCTCTGTGTCTGTCTCTATCAAAGGATTGGAACACTGCGGTAACAGGTTTTGAGTCCCTGTTTCTACAATAGGACTTTTGCATTGTAATATACCATGTGGCACGAGTGGTTTCTCGTTCAGGAAAAACACAGATGTATGAAAATCTTCAATTGTTGTAAAACTGGCAACTTTCTTTTTACTCTCGAATTTTCGCTGGGTTTCTTTCACTTTCTTCAGACACGCTCTTAATGTTGATTGTTTTAACGACTGTACACCTGGAAGAAGTTGAGATATCCATGTCTCAACGTTTTTGTCAGTAATTTTGGATTTTGATGCATACCGAAAGAGTTCAACTATAACACCATTATTCACATTTGACGATGCCTATTCGGGAATGTTTCCCGAATAAATGCAGCTTTTGTCTATGTCAATTTTCTCGCAAAATGGGCCAGGATACTCCATAATGTCAGCAAGAAACTACAATAAAAACAAAAAACATTAAAATCTTCATATTTATTTAGCTGAAGTTCCATTAAATTATTGTATCCGAAAACTGAATTTCGTGCAACTATTTTTCAATGCAGCCATACAATAAATTGCTCCAAGATTTTTCTATGGTAATTGATATTAAATGAATTTAAACACAATATTTTTGATAAAAAAAAAACAATAAAATTTTGTCTTGGGTTACAGTATTTTTCAATCGTTGACACAACACATGAGTTGGTTCTCTTTGTCTTGACAGTCCCAATCAAAATGGTCATATACACTGATAAGGTTTTCTCCGCCACACTTAATGATGGTTGCAGTCTGTACTGCATTGTCTAGAGATTTTATTCCCGAGGCAGTTAGATATATCTCGATACTTCTTTTCCAACTTTTTAAGTTCTCAGTCACATTGCCACTAGTAATGTTCAATTCACATGGAAGTCATTTATCCAACTGGTAATATATGCGAAATGGAACTCTTTAATCATATGACATCAATTTGTGAGTTGTAGAAATATTTTCGAAAGTCTTGACATAATTACCCGTTGATTGTTTGTTTTCGGAAATCCTTGATTGTTTTCAGTCGTATTCGGCAAATTTTTTTTTCAGCATTCAGTAATGCTGCTTTCAAATTACCACCCTCAAAGTCAATAAGTCCACTGCCCGTTTTATGTTAAACAATGATGGAATCATGTAAAGGTAGCTACCATTTAAAGTAGTGAAGCTCCACACTACTCACAGAAGACACTTAATCAGTAAGCGAGTGACAAATGTTTTCATCACAGTGTTACTGTTAATATTTTATACTGTACTGTAAACACTCAGGAAAATAACTTGATATTCAAAACACAAGATGCTTGTAGTTTGGCCTGTTTGATTTGTTGCTGTGATTCTGAACTTTTGTCTTGTTTCTTTCAGCACTTGAATGAAGGGTGGTTGCCATGGCGGACCCTACATTTGTGGGTGTATGCACAACCTTTGCAGTGTTCACTGCGGTTGTGCTTGTTGCATGTATTGCTGGTACTTGTTTTGAACTGGCCCCGACTTGGGGGCACGCTCAGAGAGGGTTGCTTTTAGCTTAATGCTTGAATGTATAATTCATGGTGAATTGATTCCAATCGCAATGGAACTGACTGTCTCAATTTCCTGAATTGTTTGTCGTATTTGAACCAGTTCCCCCTGGCTTTGGCTATTGACCTGACTGCGTTTGGGTATTGAGCCAGGGAGTCTGCTGCATGTGGTTGCTTTAATCTGTATACTGAAGCAAACACGGCAAACAAATCAGTCCATTGTTCATTGGTGATAAATTTTTTCGCAGCGGGCTGAGTGAAGGTAGGTAACCCCTGCGAAGATATCGCGAATTGTAAATCATCTGAGGTGTCCGTTAATGAGGACATCCCAATGAATTCCCCTGCCCAGATTTTGTCCTTAATTTTAGAGGACACAGACGACCAACTTATTACATGAGATTGAGTATACCCAGTATTGCCCATACCTGTTAAATTTACGATTTCTGCAGCGGGTGGCTGTGGTTTAACCAATCCGGCTGGTTGGTTCTCTCTTGTTTTTTTCCGGCTGCACTCCAACCGAAAGGTCTTGGGCAGATGGTGCCCCACTTTTTCCAACCGTCATAAGTTGTTGAACTTTCCGTTCCACTATAGCCTCGATGTTTGTGGTCAAGATTGCCACAATGTTCTCCGTTAGTGTATTAATATTCGGATCTTCACATTGCTTGATGTCCGCATTATTTAGTGGGGCATCTAATTGCGCGTCATCAGAAGGAAAGTTAATTGTTGCAGTGTATCTGAACCACTGATTGTCATATCCTTGCATGTGTTTTCAATGTTGCCTGCAACATATGTTGCCTTTTCAGGTGACACAAAAAGACAATGGTGTTATCCTTTTTTTCAATCAAAGTGATTTTCAGTGTATCTGAACCACTGACTGTCATTTTAATGCTGCCTGTAACAATGATAATGGTCACGTTAATATCGCCTAATGCATATGGGCCAAACGTCAAGGGAATACTTACGATCAATATCTTTGTCTCTACTGTAGTCTGTATACGTATACAATTGTGGTTACAAATGCACGTCTGGTTCAGTCAACGTCTAAGCGAATAACGCCTTCTGCTGGCAGATCTCGTAGGACGATATCTCACTTTCCCGCGAGTCGTGTAGACCAATCAGAAGCGTCCTTTATGTTGACAGAGTTGGCCGCCTCGTTCTGGAGTCCGAGTCGCTTATGACGTAGACAATATTGGGAATCGCCACACTCTCCCCGTCTTTATTCTTTGAAGCGGGCACTCGGGTGGACCAATGGCCAGGTTGCTGGGCATAGGTATGGCGGCCAGATGAGTAAAGCACTAAGGCTTAGTCATCCTGAAAGAAGGTGAGTATCCTAATTGGTGGAAGTCACCCTGGCAGGACACAACAGTAACTAGCTAACCGGTTATAGCCTGGTCCTAACCGGTTGGACAGTAGTTCTAAATGGCGAACAGGGGCCTAGCTCGTGCATAGGCCGAAGCCTATCCACGGACGCCCGGTAAACCAGTCAGTATAGCACAGTGGCCAAGTCGCGGTTTCCCCACAGGTGGCTTTTCGGCTAAATCCCCTACGGTTGGTAGAGTCTCTGCGCATTAGTAGCAGAGAGCTTTAGCACCTCTTCCCAGGTCTCCCTCCGTATCTCGCTTACTCGCCGGGCCGTGGTGCCCAAGCTAGCAGGGGAAGAATGCTGCCATGTGAAGCGGAAATATGGAGCGTCGGTCTCCAAAAACAACCGGTGGCTTTCCAGTGTCGCCAGAGATTCTCGCTGTTGCTGGGTGAAGCGAGATACCAGCCCTGTAAAGCCAAAGTGGACATTAGGGAAGGCTGATATCCACGTGTCTCTGGTACTGGGCAGGCCACTGAAGCAGTGGAGGTGTATCCTCTGATCTTTAGGGACTACTCCCTTCAGATTGTAGAGGAGCTCCAACATCTCTGTCTTGTTGTCTCGGCAGTGGAGGACTAAGACCTTCTTTGTAGTAAGGTGTTCCACAGCGCGTCCCAGGACCTCGTGCTGTGTATCCCAGTGTTCGGACTCTTGCTTGACATGGACAAGCCCCACTTCACCTAACGCGCACACTCCATCGTACTTGAGACAAGCTGCAAACTTGTCCCAGTCCGCCTTGGAGCTGCGCGTGGTCGTCGGGTGCCAACCTATGGCCACGCCCACTCCCTGAGACACAAGCTCAGTCACCTCATCTTGAGATGGGTAAGTGGATGGATCACAGAAAACTGCGATACCCCCGATCACATTCACCTCATCCCCGGGTTCTGGATCAGCAGCTTTTAGCATGTCCCTATAGGTCGCGGAGCGACCAAACTACTGGCGAACCCTGTCTAGGTGAAAGTGGCTGTCAAACGCCTGGGGCCTCTGACGTAGAGGAAGGTTGAGGGCCGGATAATCCTCCTTGAGATCCTTCCGTGTTGCAGGATCCAGGCAGCCCATCACTACAAGGAAAACCCGCCAATGCATGAGGGCCGCTGCTGAGTTTAGAGGGTCCGACCCATATGAATCGGGCGACTCTATCCCCATTTCCCGACACAACTCATGCATGGCCTCAGTCAGGCGCTCTGTGAAACGCACACAACCTGCCAACATGTTCAGGTTGTTGATGTACTTCAGCAGGGCCTCAGTGTCTAGGCCACCCACTATCCTGGTCGCACAACGGATCAGAAGGTTTACTCGGCTTCGAGTAGCATCCGCGGACAGCGCTCTCTTCTCGTCGAGAACACCCGGAAGTTGGGCGTTAAAGGCGTGAAGCCTTGATACCGCTTTCTTGCATCCAGGGATGGGACATCGACTCGTGTCAACCTGTGAGGTACCGGGTGCTTGGAGTCGGGGGTTCTTGGCTTGGCTGCCACGTTCCTGGGAAGTAGAGGCGTCCCGGCGATCAGCACTGCGCTTATTATTGTAGCGAGTGTTCCCACTTGGACCCCTGTGCCCAGTACTCTGGCTCGGTCCGGATTGACCTCGAGGATTTCCCTTTCCTCGTCCCCATACCCTGAGATGGGTTGGATACTTTCCTCTGGGAGTCTGACATCCGCGGCGGGGATTGTCGCCTAGTTGGCCGGTTGCAGGTGTTCCTAGGACTCCTCGGGGTCTCTGGATTTTTTCAGAGAGAGGGGAACTGGGCCTAGCCTTAGCCCTTTCAGCCGCCCATGGCCTTGGGCTGCACTGAACTGACCCACTAGCTCCTTTGGAGGGACTAGAGGGCCCTTTTCTGGGGCTAGACCGGGTTGACTGCCTACCCTGGTCCTTCGACGGCCCTTCGGAATGTGCCTGGAGGTGATCTGCAATCTCCTTATTGAGATTCTCCAGCTCCATGGATTCCTCCGAGGGGGTCGAAGGTGCGTTCCCCTTTTCACCGGTCTTGGTGTTCGGATAGTCCTTTAACCGGATATCCCGAGAGGGTCCTGCGGGCATTGCAGACTCCACTCTTGCAGGTTGGTGAGTGGGCATAATGTGGGTGTTAACCCACTGTCTGCTATTAAACTGCAAGCCCACGGCGTCTGAGGCGACCAAGCTAAGCCAGCCATGCTGGCTCCTCTTTCTACACTTGGACTGGGCCAGTGCCACCTGTCCCATAAGCAAACCCGTTTGCTCACTACTCCGAAGCTTGCTGAGCATAACGGCCTCCACTAAACCCCTTGCAGCAACCAATATCTTGCGGCTGGTCAGTTCTCGAATCTCTTCGGCAGAATACATATTCTGAAATTAGATTAGATATATGTAATAGCTGTCTTGGTGAAGGACATTATGCCAGTTAGTCCAGCTTTTAGCTGGAATTGGGGTTTAAACAAGTTGTATTTAGCGATTCCCCACTGGTCAGATACAGATCTGCCTGCAGCTCTTCAGAACAACTTTGCTTCTACTAATTCTATCACTTTTCTCCACAGGACCATCACACTTCTGAAAATGTGAGATCGTTTAATCAAATTTGTTAATAAAAGAAAACAGATTTTCTGGCATTATTTTCAATTAATTATCCATTTTACAACATAGTTGTCTCAAATTTAAATTTTCTATTATAATCACTGTATACATTTAAAATAAGCATGTCACTGAAACAAGAACACCACTTGGTGTATGTTTGGTGAACTGCATATTCTCCTGAGAATTACTAGCGTTACTATAAAAATGAATAACAAGTTAAATAGTTCCTGCGGCCAATTGTTTTACTGACCATGGAGTATTGTGAGAGACATTTTTTTATAATTTTAGAAACTAGAACTTTTTAAAGTGTTAATAAGGCTTGATAAAAAGGTATGAGGAAATCGGACAGGGGAGGCAGCAAACTTTACCAGCTGAGCAAAGACTCGCATCAGTAACATCACAACACAAGTACAATGAGCAATGCCTTCACGTAAGTCAAAGAAACAATTAAAAGTCCAAGTCCCTGCCGAAAAATGCGGAATTTTACAAACCTCTTTGATTTAGTGGGCTTATGTGTGTTTGGGTATATTTATTAAGTATAATTTACCGAAAATGGTGCTATTTTCATTATTAGTAATTCAAATGTGTAATATAGTTTATTTACGACAAATAGTTTATTAAATACAAGTATTTGCGTAAACCATCCAGAACAGGTCACTTGCCCCTCCATGGATTTTTTTCTTGCTGCTTACAAATATAACCTGAGGCTCAAGGCAGCAGGTTAATGAATAATAAATAATAGTATTAACCACATTTTTATGGCCAGCAAGTGGTTGTGTTGTGAAACCCGGGAGTTTGATGAGCTAGTAAAACAATTTGAACAAACAAGATGTGATGTTGTAAAAGGGCTTTTATTAAAGCCTTAAAAACAGTGCATGATAAACAAGAAACAAAATATGACAATAAGAAAATATATACAGTACATCTACTACTATATCATTACACTGTGTAAAAACATATGAGACAAAGATTTGTTTTATAAATCTGGGCCATAAAAACCGCCAAAACATTAAGGTCAATGCAATTGGACTTAATGGCCGCCCAGACCAGCAAACTCGAGGGGTTCTCAAAAGACAAGTGGAACAGTTGTAATAGAAAAACAAGTATACATGGAAAAACAATAATAGTCCAACATATTGTATAACCAAAATGTGTAGTTTAATCGTAGATGAAAAATTAACTAAGCAATAAAACAAGAATTCATACAAATACACAAGTGACCATGAACTATAAGTGAGGTCGACAGTCAATGGTCAGCTGCTACCTAAGTAAGTCATCCGCCAATGACAATAATAGAACATGCATAATAATAACTACCTATATGTACAGTAGTGTATTACAAAGCCCCGAAACTCTAGACAATGTCACTGACATAATGTTACCATGAAATATGCTTGTCACCCAGTGCCAATGATAGGCTGCTACCTAAGTAAGTCGGTCACCGCCAAACCGGGAAAACCAGTAAAACACACATAGTCTGATAAGTACCGTAGTAAAAAACATCGTGAACTATATACATTGCGACCATGAACTACATACATGTATACTAAGACAAATCATTAAAAAAGGTTGACTGCTACCTAAGTAAGTCAGTCACCCCCGAGCAGAATAAAACATGGCAAAGCAAACAAATACATACAAGTACAGCAGTAAGAAAACTTTTGACTCTAGACACGTGACCCTGAGCTGTGCATGACACCACTGGCAATGGTTGGCTGCTACCTAAGTAAGTCAGTTACCACCGAACAGAGCAGAACACAATTAAGGCATTCATAATAGATGAATTTGATCATAGGTGGCCCAGGCATAACCATGACCTTTGGATGCTAGATCCCTGACTAATTCCCCGTACTTCATTAAAGCCGGAGTTTCATCCGGATATTTGTGTGAGTATACTGCTACAAAACGCATAAAAGCAGTTGTCCACTGATCGATTGTGAATTTGTGAATATTGATCTACCCTTAGAGGTTGGGACACTGTTGACATAAGGGTCACCCCCCCCCCCCCTGTTAGATACTTTTAGGTGGTATGATTCTTCCTCATAATATGCGAAATTTTGAGGAAGTAATTTTCCAAAATCAACAAATTCGTTCCTGTGGATCATTTTTCTAATTGTCTTAGGAATTTGAACATAGATAGAGGCATCTATTGGGAAATAAGCCTGTCTCCTATTACCTGTAAATGTTTTGGCGTGCCTTTGCAGCACCCCATCAGTGAACTCATCCTCTGATAAAGGACCGTTGGACCCATAGTCCTCGAAGTTGGATGATACAATCTCCACCACTCTATGGGTCAGTCTACGACTTTTAGGTGTGGCCCGCTTACCCTTCCTATGGTTCCTAGAATGTTTCTTAGGTCGCACCACCGAGTCATCCTACTCCGAGTTATCGCTTTCATAACTGTCCCTCGATGTAGAAGGCACCGGCGAGCGTCTCTTTACTCTCTTAGCTTTATTTTGTGAACCTTGCCGCCTTCTACTCTGTGGTTGACCTTCGCTTAGATCAACCGAATCCTTATCCCAGTCGCTTTCATACGGACTGTCACTTAAATCTACGTCCCTTGACATAGAGGGCACAGGTGAGCGTCTCTTACTCTTAGTGTTACTACGAGAAGCCCTCCCCTTAGATTTATCATTTAGAGTAAGTTTCCGTTTCTTACTGGCAGAATGTGTCAAGTCCACATCACTTTCACAGTCCATGCTGGGGGAGGACTCTCTAACCCGGGTTGGTCCTGAAGGGGAGGGCAGTTGAGATTGTCCCTTCTTTGACGGTTGCCGCCTGATTGTTTGCTTCTTTTTAGCCGAAGCTAATGGCTCGTCACGAGGACAGCAAGGTCCCGTGCATTTTGATTTGATGGCTGATGCCGTCTTCCTTTTTGCCCTCATTGTCTAGAAATTAAAATAACCGAATTAAAGCATAAATTTATAAAATAAATGAAAAGAGACAGTGGGATGTGTCTCGGATACCAGTCTGAATACAACCTGATACATTCGAAAAACAAGGTCTCAGCCTCAGAGCTGGAAAACATGGTGTGACTGTACATAACATGCAAGCAGGCAGACTGTATGTTTGATGCAACGCCATGTATAATGTTTTGTTCAGGTAAATGTGCTAATTGACAATGTCTCTGGTACAGCCCGGAAGATAAAATGCTCGTTAAACTGAAACAAATATATAAGAAAAAGACTCTGGCACAAAACCCATGAGAGGAGAGGGCATTTTTTTAAAAAACGAACTGGCAAAAGTGTCTCGGGTACAAGACCGGAAAATAAAGTACATAATAAACGTAAAGGGCCAACATCCCGAGTCTGACATAAGCCCTGAAAAAGGCATACATATTGCCGTGTATCATATTAATATAGGCATGGTGTTATTTAAAAAGAGTCTCTGGGAATCAAGTAGATATATTGAAAGGTGCCAGCAGACTGTGTCTCGGTACCACCCGGATAAGACAATGTGTGTATTCAAAAGTGCTGGCAGACTGTGTCTCGGGTACATACCCGGAAAAAACTGTGTGTATTCAATGGTGCCAGCAGACTGTGTCTCGGGTACATACCCGGAAAAAAATGTGTGTATTCCATGGTGCCAGCAGACTGTGTCTCAGGTACATGCCCGGAAAAAACTGTGTGTATTCCATGGTGCCAGCAGACTGTGTCTCGGGTACATGCCCGGAAAAAAATGTGTGTATTCCATGGTGCCAGCAGACTGTGTCTCGGGTACATGCCCAGAAAAAACTGTTTGTATTCAATGGTGCCAGCAGACTGTGTCTCAGGTACATGCCCGGAAAAAACTGTGTGTATTCAATGGTGCCAGCAGACTGTGTCTCGGGTACATGCCCGGAAAAAACTGTGTGTATTCAATGGTGCCAGCAGACTGTGTCTCGGGTACATGCCCGGAAAAAACTGTGTGTATTCACTGGTGCTGGCAGACTGTGTCTCGGGTACATGCCCGGAAAAAACTGTGTGTATTCAATGGTGCTGGCAGACTGTGTCTCGGGTACATGCCCGGAAAAAACTGTGTGTATTCCATGGTGCCAGCAGACTGTGTCTCAGGTACATGCCCGGAAAAAACTGTGTGTATTCAATGGTGCCAGCAGACTGTGTCTCGGGTACATACCCGGACAAAAATTGTGTGTATTCAACAGATGGAACTTTAAATGAAATTTTCATGATAATTGTGTAATTTATTCAAAAATGTATTTGAACACCTAGGTGAATGTCTTAAAGAAGCGATAACTCTATGCTGCCAACTTGTGTCGTATTTTTGGCAGCGATCACTCTATGCTGCCAACTTGTGTCTTAAACCAACTTCCTCAAGACTCTCTGAAAGTTTTCAAATTTTTTTATGAATGTTCCTTTGCCATACGAGCAGTATGACATGGCAGCATCTTGCAACTTAGCAAACTGGATCTGATCAATTGCAGGCCGCGGCACTTCCCCAGACTTAACTGATCTTTTTCCTGTCCTTGAACAGTTTTTTATGTCTTCCAGAGTGAAAAATGTTTTGCAGAGATATTTGAATCTTTCCTGGTCACATTTGAGGTTTTTAATTAATTGTTCAACGACAGCAGGTGTGACAGCAGGTATTATCTTCTCCTCAGTTGGTCGTATGGTCATTTCCATCTCTACCTAAAAATATATAGAACATTCTGCTCTGCTCTGAAGGTCAAGATATTTAGCTTGAATGTCAACAGAAAATAAAGTGTTTCAGCTCCAAAATACAGATATGCAAGTTTTAATACACTTGTAAAAATGTATTGAAGATATTTTAGAAATGTCAAATTGTTTTAAACAAGTCTCTTATAAATCTGCAATAGATTGATCATGTATATTTCGTATTGTAAAACAAGAGCACCGTCTAGCGGGTGCCAACGCTCAGCTGCTTGTCGGAAGAGAAGAAAGAGTGGGTGGCAGTTGACCTTTGACCAGGTCACCTAGTGACCTGTAAGAGGGTATGGCATGTAGAACTCATCAAAGTGCATCTACATATAAAGTTGGAAGGTTGTAGGTGGAAGCACTTCCATTCTAGAGGAATGTTGAAGTTTTCTATTAAAGGTCACAGTAACCTGTACCTTTGCCCTAGTGATCCGAAAGAGGGTGTGACGTGTAGAAATCACCAAGGTGCATCTACATGAAGTTTGAAGGTTGTAGATGAAGGGACTTTAATTTTAGAGCCAATGTTAAAAGTTTTCGCATGACGGCAAACAGCGTACGATGACCAGGTATGATGCCCGAGGTTTTCTCTGAGCACAGCCGAGTATGTTCTACTGTAGTATGGTTCATCCTTTTTGTTTTTTCGAACAGGTTTAATTATGTGGTACATATAGTCAATTGCTGCTAGATATGACCTACATCGATACACTGAAAACGAAAAGCCATGTCTCTTTGAAGCATACATGAGCAGATGGTTGTTAAACGACTCTATTTCGGATGTTGTCTGGCATGTGACATAATGGTGTAGTGTGTTTGAAATCGTTTGTCTGTTATCACTTTTTAATGCTGTCATTTCAGACCCATGAGGATGCAGCCATTCTTTATTTCGGATTTCTTCATCATTTATTGGCTCATGATCTCAAGCTCCAAGAGCCTATTTATGTTTGTTGGTACAATGGTGCAACACAGAAAATAACTTGTCCCCCAACAGCATGTGTCACCATTACATTTTCCTGCACTATAAAAAGTGATTTGTGATGTCTGACACACAAGGCTTAAGCTGCTGATTTCCCTTCTCACTGGATGCAGCACACAATTTCTGTCCGATGTTCTTTGCTCCATGCCACATATCCAAGCTGTGCTGTATCTGAGGGAACTGTTTTTTCATTATTGAGGCAAACTGTGAGTGTGCCTCCGTCACCACTTCAACAACATTCACCCCGGCCTCTAGAACGTCATGCATGACCCTTTCAAACCCTTCGCTTCCATGCGACCAGACTTCAACTTGCACTCCCTCTTGTCAACAACTTTCATGGCAAGAATGTGCTTACCATTCTGGTTCATAATTGTGTATGTGCAGAAGTTAGCTGTATTACCTGGAATGTCCATTCTACAATCTCCAGCAATCACAATACTGGAAGCTCTGCTCTTCTTTGGGCACTGGCCTTTATGTGTGCCAGTAGGAACTGACAACATGTACGACAGAGTTGGTCTGTATCCCGTTGAATATTGTTGTTGTATGAATTAAACTGTCCAACAAGTGAAGTAGGTAGTATACTTAGTAACGTCTTGTTGCAATCAATTTTCGCAAATTGATCAGGGTGGCCACAGACTCTGGAAAACAGGGAAAACAGGGAAAATGCCCAAAATAAATTCCCTGCAGGGAAAAATCAGGGAATTTCAAAATTGGGCAAAAATCAGGGAATTATCAGGGAATTTTACAAAATTGGAGAAATAAAATAGTCTTGTAATTGTTAATTTGCCGTTTGTTTTGATGAAAAGGTATGATATGTGAATTTTTGAGCTCGCTACGCTCGCAAAATAACTTTAATAATTATAAACATCTTATCATGTAGTTTCAAAAAGAAATAGTAAGATAAAGTGGGCACCATATCCTTTATTGCCATTAGGTTTTATGTTAAATAATAAAACAGCCTTTACTAAACCATGGTCGCAAACGCCGCACAAATCATGGAAAATAACCTTTTGGTCAGGGAAAAATCAGGGAATGATCAGGGAATTACATTCTTCATTTTCTGTGGCCACCCTGTTGATGTAGGTGACTGGGTTTGTCTTTTCTTACTACTACTCTTCAATACTGAAGGTGACAATCTTTTAGTTTGTTGAAAATCTTTATTATTGGAATTATTTAAGTGAATATATGTACACCCCACAAAATAGCTCAGACAAACATTTTTTCCTTCCCTATGTACTCTTTATTTCCTCCAATAACGGAGAGCATTTTAGGCAAGATGATAACATACAAACATGTAGAATCCATACAGACATGCTCCTTATCTACTTAAAAGCAATTTAAATAATGTAATTTAAAGCAGTTAACAGAAGTTCAAACTGGGTATATATAACAGAGAACATACCTCTATCAGGTTGACAGACTGGTAGTCTGCAATGTCGTCTGACGATTGAATACATTGATGATCACGTCTGTTATTTTAACATGATCACCGCCATTTTACCCATCTTTCAATTTAAAAATCCTATACCATACTGTTAAACATAAACACAGTGATCTCCCCTACATTAAGAGTGTATCGTTAAGTTTTGGAAGGTCCCATCATATTTATATCGACAGTGGTATGAGTAGAACTCATCTTGTCCCCTAAAATAAGAACTTGTCTTTTGCTTACTCCAGTTGAGTCTGACGTTAAAGACTGTAATTTCCCATCCTGCACTTGATTGCTATTATCACTAATATTTTCTGTGATTTGAGATTTTGTCTTGACTTATCTGATACAGTCATAGATAGCGTTCCACAAGGTCTATTGTGGCGTAGGCAGTGTTGTTGGAGCAGTGGTTTTTGATATTCTCCTTGGATCATCAAGGGCTTGTATAACCCTTCTTGTCAGTGGCTGCTCTTTATGATGGTCTGTATATGTTGATAATTTCCAGAATTAAGTCTAGGATGTAGCCATAGGACTTTGGCTCCTTCACATGTTTGAAAGTCCAATGATTGGCAGCCTTCGAGTTTGTTCCACTGTAGTATGGTTCACCCTTTTTGTTTTTACGAACAGGTTTATTTATGTGGTACATATAGTCAATTTCTGCTAGATATGACCTACATCGATTCACTGGAAACGAAAAGCCATGTCTCTTTGAGGCATACATGAGCAGATGGTTGTTAAACGACTCTATTTCGGATGTTGTATGGCAAGTGATATAATGGTGTAGTGTGTTCGTAAATAGTTTGTCTGTTATCACTTTTCTCAATGCTGTCATTTCAGACCCATGAGGATGCAGCCATTCTTGATTTCGGATTTCATCATCATTAATTGGTATATGATCTCAAGCTCCAAGAGCCCATTTATGTTTGTTGGTACAATGGTACAACACCGAAAATAACTTGTCCTTCAACAGCAATGTGTCACCATTGCAATTTTCTGCACTGTAAAAAAGTGATTTGTGATGTCTGACATCCAAGGCTTAAGCAGCTGATTTCCCTTCTCACTGGATGCAGCTCACAATTTCTGTCCGATGTTCTTTGCTCCATGACACATATCCCAGCTGTGCCGTATCTGAGGGAACTGTTTTTTTCATTATTGAGCCAATCTGTGAGTGTTCATCCGTCACTACTTCAACAACATTCACCCCCGCCTCTAGAACATCATGCATGACCCTTTCAAACCATTCGTTTCCATGCGACCAGACTTCAACTTGCATTCCCTCTTGTCAACAACTTCCATGGCAGGATAGGTAAAACAAAATAGTCATAAATCGTAATTTTGTTAACAAATATTTTGTTATGATCGAGTCAAACAGGGTTATCATAATTAAAAGATAAGTTTGTGCAAGTAACTATAATATTGCTTTTTGGTATTTTTGACGTCAATATTGTCTTGAATGATGTCTCTGTCAAATGAAATAACTTACTGATTATTTTCTTTTTGTGTATTTAACTATTAAAAGTACGAAAAAACAGCTTATCATAGTACACTTACTACCACCTCCGATTTTCCTGTGGTTTGCAGAGTTGTACTGTTCTGTCATTCATTGATGACTAATTCTGTAATCTTTACATGGTCCCCAGGACGTACTGGTGATTTGTCAATCTCCCGCCACAATGTAACTTCTGCATTTCCTGTGATGTCCTCTACAGTGACTGATGTGAGCATCACTTCTTCGCCATACTGAGTAGTGACTAGTTTTGACTCACCTTCCTGAAATTGTATAATTTCGGGCATTACAAATCAACAGTTATGGACATTAATTTTTTCTTTGGCGAGCTTAGTGCCGCTACTATCAGGAGTTCCTCAGCTGGTGGTGGAGTTACAATAACATCTCCTTCAGCATAACAACTCTCTGGCACATCAATGTCAGCCGTCATCAAAACTTTCGACATCCTCGTGACGATTAATGTCTTCAATGCCCCTTCCGTTTTCCTTATAACCTCCCTCAGAACCAGTGTGTTTCCAACCTTAAAAAGTCGAATAAGTGATATTAATACACTGCAGCAAATTGTGGAATTGTTGACCACAGACATAGGTTGATGAAAACAGGCGCGGGTAACCTATATCTAGTAGTGAAAACTGTCTGTCAATTACTCTTTACTTATATAACTTTATCTATTTTCCTCTCAGGTGTCACCTGGTAAATGATAACATGTATTCAGTGGCCACCCTGTTATAACAGACTGATTTAGTGTATTCATACCTGTGTTATTTTACTGGAAATGGATACCCTCTTCTTCGCAGGTGATGCTAGGGCTTTGCTGATCTTCACCACAAGGAGGTTACCTTGTGTAGTATGTTCATCAGGGACTTCTATTGGTACTGAGATTAAAACTTTGGACGATCTTGTAATAACGATACTTTTTGTCCCATCTTTTCGTTTTCTTATCACATCCCTAATCACTAGGGTATTTCCAACCTGTAAAAAGTAAATTTCATTTTTTGCTATTATGCTGTAGTAGGTATACCAAGTTTAATGATATAATTTGAAATTGTATCATGTTTATATCAATCCATGGACTTAATCGATAATGAATGCTTAATGTTCGACGTTCAATTGTATTGACTACTTGTAAGTTTTCTGGGTTTCCTATTTGGCCCCGCCTTTTTCAATGACGTCACGATCATTGGCCGTATCGGGTGTTGCCGATTTGACGGTTTTAACACTCAGAGATCGCGAAGCATTTCGATTGATTTTCCTGGTTAAAGACCGATCTCAGAGGGCGCGATCTGCAGATACACTCCTAGCTTTGTTTACATTTTTGACAGTTTTAGTATTTTGGTTACTTGTAGCAACAGGCTTCTTGAACACGTTCTGATATTGTACGGCTACTTGATGCTGCTCCTCTGGGAAAGGTTCATATTGCTGTATGCCATTGATGTTTGTGAGCCTGGTGATACTTACAATGGTTTGCTAGCAGTCAAGTTGATAGTCTCGTTTGTGACAGTTTGTCCTGCATACGATTCTGATTTGGCCGGCGCATTTACAATACTGTTGATACTCATATCAAGTGTAACTTCAGGCCCTTCCCCAGGATTTTTTAAGGCGATGTGGTAATTAAGCGCGGACGAATCAGGGGTAACGGGAGGGGACACTGGGAGGGGTGTCCCTTCCCGTATTCAATTTTTGTCTAAAATTGTAATCATAATGGTGCCTTTTTAAGTATATAGATATGCAATACAACAACAATTTTTATTACATATATTTCTTTATTTTTCTTCTGCATTCATAAAACAACATATATATACACACATATGTATAGATAATGATAAACAAACATTTTTAATCTATAGAAATAAATAAATCATACAACACTAATATTTCAGGCTCAGGGGTGTGGAAATCCTCAAATTTTTCACTTGCCCATGGGCAAAATGGAATGAAAAATCCCTTGTCCGAAGACTCAGGAAAACACAAAAAGCTACATAATTTCAGTTTCAACTGTTGATTTATCTTGCAAAGCTTAACAGTACTGTGTACCTGATATTAAATCATTTTCAGTCAGAATTAAGGGAGTAACAACAGCACAAGAAATCTATTCAATGGGTACCAGTAATCTCCTCTATTATAGGTTCGATCTCCTGTCCTTTTCTCCATGCCACTTCCTAACTGCAGTATTAAAGTCAAATTCACAGAGATCTGGTCCCTGCATAGAAATGGTCAGAAGAGCATTCAGTACTTTTAAACACAATGAGGCTCTGTGTGTTGTTTTGGCCCTCTTCAGGGTGCTGAACCCTCTTTTACAGTCTGAAATAACAAAAACAAACATGAATTATTTTAAAGAAACAAAAATAAATAGTAAAATCAAAGTTTTAATAAACATTATTTATTTGGTTTTGATTTCGCTGAGATATGGCAAAATAGTTTCTGTTAACTATTATAAGTTGTTGAATACACACTACCTAGCAGCTCTTTTACAGAAAAGATGCAGATTCTGAGTTTCAAGTTTAACCATAATTTATTTAATTGTTTACTGTAAGTAGAAAATTTAATAAGCATTTATACACACCAGCTGTGGAGGTTGGAAGAAGTAGTCCAACTGTGGGCACTTTGCTCAGATTTGGGTGGGACTCCATTAAGTTTCCAGCTATCCACTCCATGGTGCTGACGGTGCTCATATGGGCCATCTCTGGTGTTGTCAGGGTACATTTAACCTGTGTCCATTCAACCACAGTCCTGTCTTCGTCGAGGGAGAAGTGTGATGAAAGATTCTGAAATAAAAACCATAAGTTTCTATAACTCTCTGTATTGTTAATTTATTGTTAACCATAAAAATACATTCGGATTAAAAAAACTGCATATCTTTACAATCTAATATGCAGAACTTTGCTTTATTTAACTAGCTAACAGGGTATTTTGTACTTTAGGAATGCTGAATAAGTCAAAATGAGTTTATCTTTTTAAAACAAGTAACAGTATGTAAAACAATAAAAACTATACATACATTGATCTCATCATTGCCGTATGTAGCATCATCAGAAGGGGAAGGGATATCTCTTGCTGTCATGATGTCAAATTTCTCAATGATTGGCAAGTCAGGAAAACGACACTCTAAATTCTCAATTAGTTTTCCAAGGAAAGGACGATATATCTGAAAATATAAAATATTTCAGTAAATTTTCGATCATTGTTTCCATTCAATCTCAATGTACATACTTTGAAAAAAAAGCGATGAGAAATTAGTCTTTATTAACACATAAATATGACAATTTAATGACAATGTAAGATATTTATACAGGTATGCCAAGTTTGTAAGAATTGCTTTCAAGTTTTAACAGACGTATGAACGGACAATCAATCACTATATGCTCCTGCATCAGTAGTTGTCGGCCATAAAACATAACAAACAATATGCATCAGTGTTGGGAGAAAGGTATTACCTTTGATATAGGTATCCGAACTTGCACTCGTCATCACGTTAGGACTCACTAAATCCACAATGCTGAGCGAGTACTTTCAGTTAAGTAATGAAATGCTCCGTCGTGCAAACATCGGATTAGATTTTTGTTTCGCGTGTTTTTGAAATACGTTGCATGTTTTAATGTGATTTTTGGTCTTCTTTCAAAAGTGACAACAGCTTTCTCAGTTGTTTCAGCGCTCTCTCGTTCGTTTGTATACTGTCTTATTGGTTTCCGAACTCTCTCACAAGCTTTCGTGAACCTCTGTGTTGTATTCGCATAGAAACATGGCTTTTGGTCATCATCCAGTAACCAAAGTATTAACACTGAGTGTTTATATCACGCACTTCATCAATGGTAAATCGGCACCGCTTTGATTAAAAATAAAAATCTTTTTAAAATTACGAGTTATTGTTACATAGGCCACTAAACCAACTACAGGTAATTTACAATTACTCAAGTCCCTGTTGGCACTCTTTCTTTCTGTCTGACGTTTGTTTACCTTTTACACTTATATATTCTTCTCCACCCATGCGCTGACTTTTCTTACATTCTTAGCCCATTGTTTCTCATCTCGGACTTTTAATCTACATTTTCTAGAACTTTCTGGTGTCTCTGTTTCAGATATAATAGTAGAAATTCGAAACAATAATGAAATGAATGCAGAAAGAGGACATCGTTATATTAGTTTGTTCCCTTTTCAGTTCTATCATATCAATGCACTTAATAGTAAGTGTACGTTCTATGATAGTTTCGTCTACAGATAGGGGTATATTTTGTATATGTGTTCTAATAGTCTATGGGGATTAGTGATGAGCACGGGTACATGGAACCCTCTTAGAAGAATACCTTCTGTAAGCACATTTGCATTATCTTCTAAACTGTCCCAAGTAATATCGCTACATACCGTTAACACGTTGAAGTCCGATGATATGGGAAATTCCAAGTCATTATCCACTCTTTATAGTTAACTCTACGATCACCCAAAATCACCCACGTATAAACACAATTGGCACGTTCGTATCGCCGCCATTTTGGGTGTTGTCCATTGTTCACGTATCCTCTCGGGCTGAATTTACACTTATTCCGTCCATACTGAAAGCGAAACTTACACTATGTCTTCCGTATAACTTAAGTATATTTTATGAAACCTTATTAATAAAAAAATAAAAATTAGTCAAGTTAATGTAAATTTCCGAATTTTCTGTATGCTCGATGTAAAAGACAACGCCTTAGCATGGCCGCTTACAACATCGATCTCATCTACTTGCCTAATAATAATTATAAATTTGTTAAACGTTAAACCTTGTTACAGAATAGTGTCGTGTGTTAAGAATAATTGGAAATTATATGTGACTTGTTTATACAGGGACATAAATGATTCAACATTGCTGTTTATTGTGCGACATAGCTCAAAATAATGATTTTCCTGAGTTGAGACTACTTAGTATGAGAAAATCAACAAATTCTGATACTGAATATAATTATGTTTTAGAATCCCTAGTATGCAGTTATGAATGATCTCTGTGTTACTTTTTGACAAAACAATGAACTGCATTGAATAAATTGAATAGACCAGGGTTGGTACTCACATGTCATCATGGAAGGAATCTTAATAATTTTCTTAAAAATGTCCTTTTAAACAGGAAAATCAAGATTTTTTTAAAAGCTTGGAAGCATTATTCAAAGAGCTACATTTATCTCAAAAAAACTTTGGGTTATTCTTCGTTTCTTTGGAAATATGTGCAGATATTTTTAACTTAGATTTCTACGTCATGATATTAAGTGTTCTATGTATGTGATTTGTGAATACCAGCCAAGTGTATATATGTTGTTATACTCCTTGTCATTGTAAATTTCGTCTCATATTGTGTGAATCAGACTACATTGTTACATTTATGCTTTGTATACATGCTTTTAATTTATTTTAATAAACATAAATATGAAGCTGTTGTGTGTTTTGATTGTGTTTATACATGTCAATATAAATGTGAATCCAACATGGTACGATGGTATCGATGTTTCTCACCGTCGACGATGGTCACATCACAGCGCCACCAACTTTCACTGTTAGATTCTCGGCCACTCGTTTTGGTACAAACAGGATTACCTCCGCTTCATCAAATGATCCTACATCTTGTGCAATATATATTTAAGACAAACTTCAATTCGCTGCAGTGTTTCATCACACGAAAGTCAATGTTTTGGTTTGAATGTCATGTCAAACCGAGTTATCTGCGTAGAAATGATCACTGATTTTATGTACATATATAATGTACTTCTTAGGACCGAGTACAGAACCGTGAGGTACATTGTAGTTCATTTGTTGCTGTTTTAAGTTGATCATCTATATAAATAATCTAGACGGTCAAATATTGGAATTATTGCACATCGGGTCTGCCTGGTACAGTGTGAACATACCCAGGGCTTTTTCTCACTATATAACAGAGGCCGAAATTGGGCTACTTCACAATTGGGAGGAGGGTCCTTCACAAATTCAAAATGCCAGCTTCACAAACCACATAAATGCCTCTCTCACAATTGAAACCACTTACACAGGCCCAAAATTTTCCAAAAATATGAAATCGATAAAACCAAAGTAGGTCAAACACTCAATGATGATATAGTTCAAGCCTTTAATAATTTTCTTAACAAAATAAAGGGAAATATGAGTTGAAAATTGCTTTTCACAAATTAATTTATGTTAAAATCGCGCTTCCTCTTTCTCAATTCAAAAGCAAAACGACGTTTGAATTTCACAATTTTAGGAAAAATCGCACTTGGCATTTCACAAATCTTACAGGCTAGGGTGTCTTCACAATTTTGGCAAAAAAGCCCTGATACCAAGAAGTATACGTGGTACATTTTTGCTGAAACCGCATGTAAACCTTTATAAGCACAAAGTTAAAACAACCGTACACATTTAATTCTGGGACCGATGACAAAGAGACACCATCGAAGCTGAAGTCTAGAATGAGGGCTACCCATATATGTTCAAAAAGTCACCGGCTTTGACTGAAACCGACTCAACTACGTTACAGGTTAAGTCGGTTTCAGGTAAAACTGTAACCTTTTGTAGAAATATATTAAGTTGCGTGAATAGTACTTATTCTCGCCTTGACCATCGATGTCTCGTTGCAATCGGCCCGGTCAAAGAACATACGGTTGTTTTAACGATCTTATTACCTCTGCAGAGTAGCATGGTGACATATGCTGCTGATACGTCAAGTAAGACCGGACCATAGCTCTGATCTAGAGAACACATTATGTACACGAAGTAGAGCAGTTTCAGTGGGATGAAGATTTCTATTATGCTATCTGACGTTTTTCATGGTGACCATGCAGTGAGTGCCGTTCTGCCCCATTCCTACCTTTTGTATTATTTAAAACTAGGTCAACCGCTATTCTAAAATTTCTTTGTGAAATTGGGTCATCCTGCATATTTTCTTTGGCTTATGTATGGGCCTTGCCCAGTGTAGTTGTGCCGTGGGGTTTCTGATTTCTGTGGTAGGCTGGTTAGGTTGGGTGCTACCTTCCCTGTCTGATTTCCTCATACCTTTTTAGTTGAGCATTGACTTCATTCTCAAGAACTTTGGCAATGTAAGCTATTTAAAGACTAAGGTTTGTCTTGAATAGTTTGTTTTGCAGATATCGGATATTAATACTCAAGAAACATTCGTATGTTCACAGTTTGCATTCGACAATAAAAGCTTTTATTTTCACAACAATTGACACATAATATATTTATATATACCAATATACACCATATGTTCAACAAGAATAAACATACATGTACATGAAAGGATTATACTGAACACCTTCGAATGATAAAATAATTTCTTGTATTGTACAGGGTCTTTCCTTAATCTAATACTAAAGTTCTCAGGTGTTTTCAGATAGCTTACAACTGCCTGGTAACAAAGGGGCTCGACACAACTAAAAAGTATCACTTTACACTATAACGATTGTAAGGGAAACAAGTCAATGGCAAAACCAGAAATACCCAACCCAATATTTTGTCCAATATTTTAATGGGTACTGCGCACTTCACGACAATATATTGAATGATTGCATTCGACTTGTTTAAAATATTGGACACAATATTGAGTTGGGTATTTCTGCTTTTGTCATTGAATTGTTTGCCTTACAATCTATATGGTGTAAAGTAATATAATGTGCTCGTTCACCAACATTGTGTAAGTCAGTGGCGTAGCTAGGACCTTAGCAATGTGTATGTATGTATGTATGTAATTATTTAAACCTCTCGGTCAAGGATAACCCATGAAAGTGCAAGCACTTATTTCCAATGGGGTCCTGTGTTTTTGCTGAAAGGACAGCAGGTGGAAGAGATAGTGGTGTGATACAAGGTATCCGGGCGAGATGCCCTAGCTCTTTCCGAAGAGACACATTGGTTCTTTAACGTGCCCGGTGTATAGCACCGATACACGCGAGACTACCTCTGGGTTGCTAACCAGTTCATTTCTAGTTAGGTGGGAAACACAGAAAAGCGTTTCAGAAATGATCAAGTGCCCGGGCCGAGGATCGAACCCGGGACCTCTCGATCAGCAGTCAAGCAGGCTATCCGCTCGACCACCATACCACCTTATGCCCGTAGGCAAAACTGAAAGACGTAGGAGTGTCCGGGGGCATGCTCCCCCGGATTTTTTTTATTCCTTGAAAGGTACTGGTGCGTTTTGACGTATATTTAGGTGATCAAATTTCAAGTTAAACTTAAAAAAAATATATTATTTTTTTCAAAATGATGTGTAGGCCCGGGCCTAATTGCCTAGCGGCAGCTACGCTACTGTAAGTCTTCACTCAAACTTAGCCTTTGTATTGCCAACTGTTCTATTCGCTCTCATGTTGTTATAATTGCACCGATTTTGATACAAATGAGTATACATGTTGAGTGGGTAACAACAAATAATCAAATAAGATTTTACATGGATTAATCGAATTGCAAAGAAATGGCAGTGATTATAAATGTTGTCAATTATAAGTCTGAGTTTTAGTCTTACAATGTTGATGAATAAGGTCCCTGGTGTGTGTAGTGAATGAACAACTCAATCTTGAAAATGATCATCTAAGTACGATCAAACACATTAAAACGATATGCTATGTTGGCAGTTGCAAAAAGGGTCATTCTAAAAAGGTCAGTATACTCCCATCATTTCGCTGGCTTAGAACAAAAAGGTCGTAACTACCAAATCGATATATTGAGAAAACAAGAGAAAACTGTCTGTAATTTACTCTTTACCCATGGGAAAACACGTTTTTAAAACTTCATTTTGGTCAACATGACATGTTCAGATTTTTATGAAAATGGGCTCATAAGAAGCACCTTGTGATGCTTATTCTAAATATGTATGAATCTTAAAAGGTCGTAAATAGCACTTACGACCTTCTAATTCTAAGCCATCGATTTCTATAAATACTCTCATAGTCTCATAGCAAGCACATTGAAAAATATGTATCTTAAACATTTCACATTTATACTCTTATCACATTTAGTTTACATCTTAATCTATGTTCTATTCATTATATACAAAACGTATTTCAACATAACATACACTATCAATAACAATATTACGTTACTAGGGAATGGGCACAAAATATGGTACGTACGTATTTATAGCAATTATGCTTGGAATTACAATCAATACTGACACTCATATTTATCAAACATACAAACTGTCCCATTATTCGTCTAATGTTCAAAGAAATAATTAGTAAAGACTTAGCTCATACTCATTGGAAATTGAAACTGGTAGAACTGCAAATGTAAATATAATTGGTAAGACTTTCAGGGCTTTCATTTGACTCTTGAAACTGCATTTTGACTCTTGAATTTGACAAAAGTGCCTATTTTGACTCTTGGAAATTTAACCTGAAGAGTCAAATTTACTATACTTATAATACAAAATTCTTGCAATATGTTTATGACTCTTGAATATTGACTCATTTTGACTCTTCACTTTTGGAGGCTTGTGAAAGCCCTGACTTTGTAAATGCTGTAATCAAAACGTTTTAGAATCTGAATACCATTGTATCTACTGCTGTCCATAATATCATTAATTAAGAAACAAATATTGTGTAAATATATCAGTCCCATCTTAACAAAAATTTGGTAGATTGTTATCAAGTCAGAAAAATAGGACCATAAGAAATATTGCAAAATGTATACTTTTTTTAAGTTTTACTATACCATAAATTGCCGCCCACACAATAGACGGGCATAGAACGTTTACCCCAAAAATATATTTCAAGTAAGTCATTATACTACCCATTATACTATGCACTGCATGGTTTCTTAACATTGCATATTGCCAAAAAGGGAAGCAATTACAAATAATAACTGCACAAAGAAGTAGTACTGGGACTCCACATGGCACTACCAAGACAGCAAACCATAATGTTAAAAATATTTGAAAATTATCAATATGTGTTAAAAATAAAGTTTGCACGTTTTCTATGGCATTGCATATTTATGGGGTAATATCAATGTAATTATTACAACGGAGTGTCTCACGTCACGGTAAGTCTGATAAATTATATCTTTCAATACACAGAATACCCCGATAATAGACATTTGCACACCTATACACGGACGTGAGGTTTCATGTCTTTTACCGGTAACTGCACAAGGGGTTTTCTCAAAGGTATGTATTACTACTACAAATACAATGGATTACTATACAATCAATATGCATGATTAAATTCGTTTGCTTTATATTATATCCAAATTCATTTGAGGCAATCCCTCGGTTTTTTAACGTTTACAATTCACAGATGGCCAATAGGTCTCGGTGTGCACATCTCTATTAATAAGCCACACATAATATTTAGTACCGATATTACATTTTCACACATTCTCACTCTCAAACGTTTGCAACAACGTACTTCAAATGAGCAATTGTGAGACTGTGAGTTCTGTGTGTAAGTATTTGTTGTAATTCCGGGCAAATATTTAACTTAGGCCTTATATCATTAACTGTATTTTTATTTTACAAGTATATTTACAACGTCATAGAACTAATTTTGCATCATTACAAACATGGACACATTAAAGACTTGTACAGAACGTGATATTTGCAAGTCATTGTGCACATCAGTCAAATCACCTCAAATGTCATAAAATCAGGGCTGGTATACAGTTCTTGCTCTAACTCTGTCTTCAATAAGTGTTAATAATTGAACTAGATTTCGCTTGCTCAGAATGAGAAGGTCGTACTGAAAGTACAAAATCGGTACTTGGCCCATTTAAAGCATCTTATAAATATAGAAGTGTTCTATAACATATCGCTGTCTTAGAATAAGAAGGTCGTAACTACAAAATCGACATTTTGAGATAACAAGAAAAAACTGTCCGAAAATTACTCTTTACTCATGGTAAACCAAGCTGTTTCAACTTCAGTTTGGTCAACATTACTAGTTAAAAAAATAGACTCATAAGAAGCGTCTTATTTTGCAGATTTCGAATATGTATCAGTCTTGTAAGGTCGAAAGTATTAGTTACGACCTTCTCATTCTAAGCCAGCGATATAATGTTATTGTTAAACTTGTTATTTAAATCAGCATCACAATGTCTTATGTGCCTATTTTCATGAAAATGAAAAGTTGTCATGTTGACCAAAATGAAGTTAAAACCTTTTGTTTTACCAAAAGTACAGATTACTTTTCAGCCATTTTTCATGTTTTGTCAAAAATATTGATTTCGTAGTTACGACCTTCCCATTCTAACCCAGCGATGTTTTGTAAATCTGTGAAGTTAATAGTGATGTGAACAAACGTGGATGGAAAGTATTGCACATTCCATTAGTACTCTGGTCAATATATTTTTCAGCTGAATGAAATGACGAACCCAGTCAATGAGTTTCTAAACATTGACGGTACAAGCGGTTTGCCATGTAATGGTCAATTAAACGTACTGTTCAATGAGGTTCTAAGCATCGACGATGCAAGCGCATTGCCATGGTCCATTAAACGCACTGTTCAATGAGGTTCTAAACATTGACGGTACAAGCGCATTGTCATGGTCCTTTAAACGTAATGTTCAATGAGGTTCTAAGCATCGACGATGCAAGCGCGTTGACATGGTCCAATAAACTTACGAGTCAATGAGGTTCTAAACATCGGCTCTATTCTAGAAATACTTGATGGGTGGATAAAACATTGTTCAATTGACATTTATCTATCTATGTTGTGTTATATGTTATTGGAAGTAACCATCGTCTTCGTCGGAGGCGGCTGCACTAGCGGATGTCTGGTTATATGTCACATACTGTACTGGACATTGCTCATTCATTATCAGAGACTGAAAAAAAAAATTATATATCAACGTTTTAACTCTCAAAGACAGCTGAATTGAAAATGTCTTAAAAGTTTTGTATCGTTTCTTTGGCTAATGTGTGGGCATTGCTCAGTATAGTTTAACTGTTGTGTTGTGGTGTTGTGGTGTTTCTGATTTCTGTGCTCTCGGCTGGTTAGGTTGAGTGCTACCTCCCCTGTCTGGCTTCCTCATACCTTTTTTAACATGCATGTTGTTCATTCTCCACACTTTCGGAAATTCAAATACGTTATGTACACGTATGGCAATAAGGTCATGAAAATGTTGCATATTCAAGATTCATAACGTATGTGCCTAGTCAAGTCATAGAAATGAAAAAATGTTTCAGTTTAAAATTGACTCTTTTGATCAATGTTATCTTATTGAAAAATTTAGTTTGCTAGTTATGTTTTCATCAACATACTTGATACATGAACGAGATTTTAAGCACAGCAAAAGTATAAAAGATTTTTTCATAGTAAGTTATATTACCATTTTTTCTTCTTTCCCTGGGGGATTCCTTAGAAAAAATATCAAAGGAGCATATATGATACTTGCAATGGCGATTATCCACAACATCCTGAAAAGAAAGAAACATATATCATACTACATAAGTAAACCGTTGCTTCTGTTAGTTCGGTAGTTATCCAAAGAGCAACTTAGCAGTAAACCTAATTTAAATCAATCTTATTATTTCCTTCTAAAGAGAATCTTTTAAACAAGGAAATTATTATTACCAATATTGACAGAAATTTCAAGCATTATATATGTGATGAGTAAACCTCAATAAGACAGACATGCGAGAACTTTGCAAACGTTCAGAAGACGAATAACATTTCTATAATTTAAAATTGTAAAATGCGCAATATAAAAGAACAAGAAACATGATTGTGTACCAACTATTTTAAATCATATAACTAGATAGATACACTTACCAACTAAATCCTATAGCTTTTACAATAGTTCCACTAAGCATTGGACCTAAAACAATAATACACTATGAGTAATTTACAAGACACATGTAATACCAGTGTTCAATTTGATAAAACAGCGTAGTGAAAGTTGAATGTACCATTTAGTATAAACAACAGGCTCATGTGTTCATGTCGGTAAGGGAACTTGGTCAGGTCTTGGCTGCGTTTCATTCGGTCTCATGCAATAAACGCTATTCAATAATTCATTTGTACAATTGTGTCATCCTTTATTTTTTTCGGCGGGGACTTTAACTTTTAATTGATTCTCTGGTTAATGTGTGTGCATTTCTCAGTGTAGTTGTGTTGTGGTGTTTCTGATTTCTGTGCTCGGCTGGTTAGGTTGAGTGCTACCTTCCCTGTCTGATTTCCTCATACCTTTTATAGCAAGCCAAGAACACATAAAATGTCGCAAATGCTCATGTGAAGGAAAATAGAACAAAAGAAGGGCAACAACGCAAAATTTTAATAAAACATTTCAAATGGTCGAGTATTCGCTCTGTATTGTTGTGATTTCATGTTTTCTATTAGTATGATTTTGCCGACATAAACACACGAGATTGCAGACAACCAGACTGAATCAGTCCTCAAGTGTAGGTGATTAAAACGCTAGTCATTGATAAGTAAATATGTTCTTCATTGCATCTTCAAATATTCAACATCGTAGACGCACAATGTGTCTCGTTGATTGAAGAAGAAGAAGACGACGAAGAAGAAGAAGAAGAAGAAGAAATATTACTCTGTCAATGAACACTCGTGGACGTACAATGTATCTCGTTGATTGAAGAAGAAGAAGAAGAAGAAGAAGAAGAAGAAGAAGAAGAAGGAGAAAAAGAAATACTTCTCTGTCAATGAACACTCTATGTATGATCAATGTTGAACACAAAACTTATGTTATAGCCTGCAATGTCATGTACGAAACTATGTTACGAAAGTCTCAAACTTTTACCAAAAAAGGCCAGTCTATGACGAGGTGTGTGTTATCCAGATCAATCAGTTGTACGATAAACGCGTTCTGAAATGCTTTATTTAATCCTAACCACCAGTCCATTCCCGTTCTACCGGCGCATTTTTCGTCCGAAACATGCTGGTCAGGGAACTTGACTAAACACTTATTTATTAAGATGCCATCAGTTTTAAACGTAATCTTAAACTTCCTACATTGCACCGTCCAGCTAATAATGTAATAGTGATATGTTTCTAATACAAATAGACACTTCCTGAAATCGAAAAGTATTTTAAATGGAATACATGTACATCGTTAGAGAATTTCTTACCAACTGCGAAGCCCAGTGCGAATGCTATATCAGCTATTGCGTAAATATTACCATACACTGATACGTGTCGTAGATCCACGAGATATCCCATATGTGGCATCATGGATGCATCAACCATACCTGTAATATTTATTTTATACATTGTTTATACACATAGTAGGGCTTTCATTTTGACTCTTGGGTTTGGCAAAAGTGATTTTTTGACTCTTGAAAATTTAAGCCAAAGAGTCAAATTTACTATACTTATAATACAAATTGTCTTGCAATATTTTGATGACTCTTGAAAATTGAGAGTCAGGAGTCATTTTGACTCTTCGATTTAGAGACTAGTGAAAGCCTTCACATAGTCACATGTGCAGAATGATCACCACGTTGCCTTTTTCGCACCTTTCTTGGTGACCGAGCGACTATGTCGTAGCCCTCGATAACAGAATGTTGCGTGTGCAATTCCAAGTTGACGACATACCTACAAAGTCGTTAAAGTAATTTATTGGTACTAGTACACATCGCTGGCATAAAATGAGAAGGTCATAAGTAAACACTCGATATTGTGAGAAAACCGGAAAAAACTGTCCGAAATTTGATCTTTACTTATGGTAAAATGTTTACTGTTTCAACTTCAGTTTGGTTAACATGGCAAGGACCGATTTTCTTGAGCATAAGCTCATAAGGAGCGCCTTGTGATGCTTATTTTATTTTTTTAACATATATCAGTCTTAAAAGGTCATGAGAAGGACTTTGTACTTACGACCTTCTCATACTAAGCCAGCGACATCTGCCTCCCTTGGTAGATACTATGCATTGGTAGTTCAGATAACTGCGAATTGGCCTCTGGATAATGTGACTGAGTAGTTTCCACATGAAGGAAAGTATGTTAATTGACCTTTCGAACAACTTCCAAAAAATGCATTTTTCTTCAACAACGTAGGATGAATTATATTATACTTGATAACTTTCATTTTTTTATTAAAAAGGTAAAGGTAAAGTTTGTTTATTATAGTGCAACCCCTATTGAAAGAGCCAGTCAAATTGGACTTTTGAGACACTTATCTTTCATGTGTAAAGTACCTCTCGAATCCCTTTACGTATTGCCGGGCGCCTGGCAACCATTATTTAGATAGCTGGCGGCTCACCAACCGATTACTTCAGTTCCAACCCGGCTTCCACCGAGATTCGAAGCTTCAATGTCCAAATTCCAAAGTTTACGCCCAACCACTCGTCCATGGTTGCGGTGCATGTTATGATATAACGTAAACAATTGACATTGCGCCAGTTGTCAATCTATACCAATGGAATCAAATTTAACGGTAAGTTATAATCCCATGATTCAATGAATTAACATGAAACCCTTCACCAAGGCCTTCGACAAACAACCAGGCGAAATGATATCTGCTCTGGCGTAATTCGCTGGCTTAGAATAAGATGGTCGTAGGTACAAATCGATATTATGAGGAAACAAGAAAAACTGGGTGAAAATTAATCTTTACTTATGCTAAAACTGGCTGATTCAACTGAATAAAAATAATGCCATATTAGAGATGTGCACACCAAGACTGATATAAAGTTCTATATCAGTTAACGGTTAGATGTACTAGGGGTTAGTCAAAGGTATGTATGTCTACCACTAGTACAGTGGATTGATAAACCATCAATACAAATGATTAAATTCGTCTGCTTTATATCATATCCAAATTAATTTGAGACAATCCCTCGGGTTTTAACGCTTATCCATGTAGGTCTGGGTGTGCACATCTCTATAAATACCAAACACTGACACTTACCGATTGAAAATCCTAAACCAAACATAGGAGCTATTAAAAGTGCTGGCGAATGACAGAATGGAATCTGAAGTAAACAATTAGAGAAAACATTAATCCAAGTAGCACTATGGTGCATCTAAATAGTACAGGACCCTTATTCACCATCGCTGTAAGTCTAAAACTCGATCAGACTTACATTTTTTTATATTAGGCGTTTCTTTGTCAAATATTCAATTCGCTCTAATGTTGAAACAAATGTTCAGATTTTGGTACACAGCGGTATACATGTTATAACCGAGTTCACCTGTATACCCATTTATATCAAAATAAGTACTTTCGTAACAACATGAGAGCGAATATAGCATGTCACAAAATATAGTCTAAGTCTGAGTTTTAGACTTACAGTGGTTGGATATAAGGCCCCTATTGTAGGTGATATTGTTCTTGCTTCTGTTGCTAATGGGGATAAATACGCTGGTGACGTCACTAATAAATCTCAAAATGTTTCACTATTTGCTATAAAACAATATAGCCTGACATTGTCTGTAACCCTAATTTGTCTTTTGATAATGCTTAAAGCTTCACAATTTTCATGCAGAATGAACAAGAAATTAATCAGCATGCATGTAGGTTTAAACATCCCCGAATCGTTTCTGCAAATCATTTACCATTTTAGACACGAAATAAGACGTTTATTAATTCAGAGCTCGTCATAAATCAAATTTAATAGACTATCAATAACAACCAAATAAGGCACATATCATTCACAATGCATTGGTAATTGAAGTGTTGTTTGTCATTAATTCAGTAACACGATTCCGATGTTGCTTTTATACATGCCGATTCGTATAAATGATCAATGGCGATTTCTTTAATGTTTTGTTACACATATTGCATATATATCTTCAAGATAGCATCATTCATTATAAATAAATGCTTGCATGAATAATTTCACCATGCTTTATATAAATATATGTGATTCCTCATACAAATATTCTTTTGGGTGAGACTTTAAACCGATGTCCCATGTGTGGATGCTATAAACACTTGGCATGCTTCTGAAATTGGGACATCTGCTGTATCATGCACTATCCCCCAACAACTGAAAGTTCTAAAACTTTTCTGGGGGCCTCGACCATATGGATATCCGGTGGCGAGGATAAAGATACACAATACACCGTTTAAATACACGCATATAGTTGATCGTACAGCTGACTTACCACAAAAAGACATATAGAAATGACAATCATTCCTAGCATAGTTGACAACCACCGTCCAATCTTGGAAGCCACTGGTCCAAATATATTTGTACCTAACAGGTACGACACACTAGCTGGCAAAAATGCCAATCCTGTAAGAAAGTAAAATGACATGGATTAGTTTAAGGTCATTATTCTAGGTCAGCCTGCTCTTTTGCAGCGGTGACTTTGATATCTTTGTCAGGTCTTGGCTGCGTTACTTTCGATCACATTGGAGCGCCGTGTTTTGGTTATTTCCATCTAAAACTAGGTCATCCTGCTCTTTTACAACGGGGACTTGGGTTTAAATTAATGATTTCGTTGGGTAATTTGTGCTAATTGCTTCGTGTTGTTGTGTTATGCTGTGTTGTTACTGGTTTCTATGCTCGGTCGGTTAAGTTGAATGCTGCCTTCCATGTCCGATTTCCTTATATTTGTTTTAACTGTACAAAGATAGATGCATGGTTGTTTGGTGTGCTGTGTTGTCGGTTGGTGTGCTGCCCTTAGACGAGGAGATGGTGTCCTGCTAAATGGGGTGATGGTGTCCTGCTGAACGGTATGCTAATTTTAAACGGGTAGGTGGTGTCTTGTAAGGTGTGATAATTTTAAACGGGTACGTATTGTCTTGTTTAGTATGCAATTTTTAGACGGATACGTGTTGTTTTGTTTAGTATGCAATTTTCAGACGGGTACGTGGTGTCTTGTTTGGTGTGCTATTTTTATACGGGTAGGTGGTGTCTTGCTTTATGTGCTTTTTTAGACGGGTAGTTGGTGCCTTGCTCGGTGTGCTATGTTAGACGGGTAGGTGGTTTCTTGTTATGTGTGCTATTTTAAGCGGGTAAGTCGTGTCTTCCTCGGTGTGCTATTTCTAGTGGGGATCATATTGTGTTGGTCGGTTTGCTGTCCATAGATGGTAACTTGTGTCGTGCTAGATGGGGCATTGGAAACCAGCAGTGTTTTCAACAAAAAAAAAAAAAAAAAAAAAAACCACTAAGTATTTGTACATCTATGCCATCCTGTACTTTTACAGCGGGTCCTTGGACTGTTTTTTTTTTGTTAGACCATGTGTGTGAATTGCTCCGTGTTATTCTGCTATGTTGTGTTGTTACTGTTTGCTGTGCTCGGCTGATTTAGTTGAGTGCTGCTTTCCCTGTCCTATTTCCTCATATATTGCGTGTCGTGTTGTGTCATCACTAAATGAATTATACATGTATTCTACTCATGTTCTACCGAATGCAGACATACCGTTAACGATCTTCAACACGATACAGATTTGCAAGCTATGTTTGGATTCTCTGTTACTAAACCACGAGCTCTTAATACCAAAAAGGTCCTTCATATCCAATTAAAAAGATTATTCAAATTAGCATCCAGGAATAGCTTTCCCGTCGTGTGAGTGTTACCCATTGACCTCCAAGGATTTGCATTGATTAGCGATCTATACATTTACCCCTGATTTATGACAGATTAGTCCTTCCTTAATTTAAGCAGTAATGTTTTATTTGGCAGGCCGACGTTTTGGTCGAAAATTTGGTCGGAGTATGTACTCTGATGTACGGACGATTCATCTCACATGATATTCTGGATTGTCAAGAGGAATGTCAAGATGGCGCCGGTCTGGTACTGGTATGTTATAAATGTAAGAACTTGTTTACGTCAGATCACTTTAGAGTCTGGTATACGGCATCATTTATCTTGTACAAGACACTCTAATATATTTCACTCTCCAAGTATTTACAGCTACAATAATTATTCTGTCTCTAACAAACGAAATCTAGAAAAATGTAGAACTCTCGTAAAGCACAACGAGATTCACACACAGGCTATGTTATTTGATATCAAGACCATTGAATGTTCACATTGCCATTTGTTTTCATTTGACCTGTCTACATATTTACTTTCACAATAATTCAGGTCTAGGGTAGTGACCGCGGTTTTATGTTTAGCTTTACAAGAAACATCTCCATTAGACAGAGCAATGTTGTGTCGTCAAATCTCATTAAAATCAGATCATAAATTTTGCTCCATTCCTTGACGCTGTTATATCAGTGTAGATGTAGTGGAGCTAATATGGGTCTGAATATACCTACTCCGGATCTCCACTGATCTGTAGGTGCAAATAGATTTTTACCGTTATAATTAATGTGTTACTTGAATATTCATATATTAACAATAGAGTTTGGGTCAGTTGTGTTTGCATGTGAATACAAAACCAGCCTAACTTGGCCAGATTTGTTTGTACCTACATGTAAATTAAGGGGAAAACCACCTTGTACAGACTTCCGGATATCAACTATTAAATGATATAGACAACAGAATCTACATACCCTCTTCCCATTCCTCGGTGGACATCACCTTTTTCATCCAGATTGGTAATGAGGGTTCCATCATAGCTATACCCATGTTTGCAAATGTAATTGAACCTGAAAAATGTGGTAAGCAAACTACTAATAGTTGATAGTGGATATTGACCAATAAGAGATGTGCACACCTAGGCATGTATAGATATCTGTAAGTTTTAAGCCTTGAAACCTGAGGGATTGTCTTAAATTAATTTGGATATACATGTATTATCAAACGGACGTATTGATGGTAAACCAATCCATTGAACTAGGAGTAGTCACGCATACATTTGATTAAAACATTAGTACAATTAACTGTTAACTGATATATCCGTCAACGTGTGCACATCTCTTATTTTAAAGTCATTCATGTAGGTGCAATGGCCCGTAAAAGGCATATAGCAGTAATTCCAAAAATAATGTAGAAGCGCAATTTCTGGCAAGGAGTCAATTGGTAGGTGTCCTTAATAATACTGTTGCATTTGGAATCGATAAACATGGGGCCTTTAGATCCCTTCACAGACCAGAATGGGACTATTGTCATGGAAAATCAAAAGACAAATCACGATGAAGGGGTCCACGGCAACCTAAAGGGGACATGACTTACCAGCGGCTATCAGTATATAGGGATCCTTGAGAAGTGTTATGTATGAAGTTCCTTCCTGGGATTCCGGCTGGACGGTAGGCTGTAGTACAAACAGCTGAAGGGCTGAAATATGAGGGGTTATAATTATACATGTATACTATCTGTTTTATACATAAAATAAAGAAAAAATAATCTTGAGAATCGCATATGTCCAGCACTATGCTTATCTCGAGCATTTGGTTTGAAGAAAAGTTTATGTTAATATTTTAAGAATTATTTAGGAAATATGCATATATATGTACACACATCCTTTTGTGAGAAAATGTTTTTAATACTAGTAATTGTTTATTCATTACTTTTTTAGATGATAAACATCGTGTGGAAATAGTTTGATAATTTAATCAGGGATGCTTTAAGGGTACGACGACACGATCAAAATCTCATACACACCTCCATCGAAGAGAGCCAGGGCTGCCAGAATTAAAAATGGCGCTTCCTTCCCCGCAAACTGGTACATTACACCACCAAATGGAGGGCCGACTGAAACAGATGTCAAGAGTACATTTATTAGGCACAGCCACACGATATTAGTATTTGCGAAGTCCTTATTTTTCCTCGAAGTATCATGTACAAAAAGGGTATACTCAGATAATTTGAAAACTCACTCCGATTATTTGAAATCATATGTAATACATGTAGTAATATCAGAAATACATTTATGTTGCTCCCTCAATGAGTTGTTTTTACCACGGCATCTACTGATGCGGAGTCATATAGAGATGTACCTGTCCGTTTGTTCGTTCGTTCGTTCGTTCGTTCGTTCGTTCGTTCGTTCGTTTGACCATTTGTTCGTCCGTTTCAAAATGTTGAAACTCTATTTTTTTACTGAACGCAGTCTTGTTTTGGAATATGTCAAGTACCATTGTTTACATATCTCGGTGAATACTAGTATTTGAACCATTGAGTCAGACGTGAATCACCTTGTAACAATGTATGAGAAAATAAATAACAAAAGTACGCAAATGACCACATGCAAGAATTGACAATAACAACACCATTGAGTCACTAAAAGGTAAATAACACGCGTGCTTCCCACTTTGAGTCAAATGTCAACAGATACATTTACATAAAGTACAGCCTACATACTAAATGCCATAAACGCCTTACAAATAGACCTACTTCGAATCTCAACTAATCTGTAGGTACAAACACATTTATCGTTATGATCATTGGGCCAGTTGTGTTTACATACGCTTACAAAACCAGTCTAACTAGGCCAGATTTTTTAGCCTACATGTTAATTAAGGAAAAGCAATCTTGCACAAAATTACAGATACCGTCTATTGAAAACATGCATCAGACAACGACAATGTAACGAGGGCGTTCCGTTGAAATGGTGAAAATAAAACATAATAGGAATTTATAATTAATTTTATGGTGAAACATTATTTTAGTATATACTTACTAAGAACGCCCAGTGCTAAACCACCTAGAGCAATACCCATTGCACGGCCTCTTTCATCGTCATCCGTATACCGTACTGCCAACATGCCCATACCTAAAATATAACAATTATATACATTGACAAAGACATACTCGTACATCAGTGATTATGTCCCACTGAGCATTTTTTGGCCTCGGTGATGTTCTCCCGAGTTAACTAAAATAGTTTCGGGAGGCATGGGGAACAGAGAAATCACAATTTTTCTAATGATTACTCCGTAGCTTCTCCTAGACCATGGTGACCCTTTTCTTTTCCAAATACCTCCCGGTGCCAATTTATTAAATCGGGTTTACACCGCCGTGGCAAAAAAATCTCAGTTGGACCAACGCATTAGTTAAGACTTAAGTTCCCAGACTCGGAAGAAAAATACGTTGGTTAAACTAGAACTTTGCAACGGTAGTCTCAACTACATGTCGATAAATTTCAAGTACAATATCTAAACTGTGTATGTGATTTAACGACTTTTAACAGACACGTGACAATAAGGAAGTGATTACACGTGATTTGTGCTTTTCTTGTGCACCTTTTTTAGTTACATTGAATGGAGGACACATCATGTACATGAGCCGTTTTCTAGGAAAATCTACATTTTTGACAGTATGTAATTACAATATAAAACAAGATTTTGAAAAAGCTCTAAATCAGAAAACCCATCGATTGATTCTATGTCAAGTAGTTTACCCATACAGTGCAATATCTTAGCTTTAAAATTTCCAAAGAATTATTTAGAAGTCACATACTTCGTTGCTATAGTGACAAATTTCAGGAAAGTACTCTGATTGAGAAAAACGAAGAGTAATTTGTTTAAAACAGTGATACCCTACATATATGAATGCAAGCAATTTTGATTTCGATACATATTATTACAATTAAAACGTCATTCTAAAACTCGATGATCTTTGTAATAGTTTATGACCAGAATTGATCAAATGGTGTAATTATGAAACAATGTAATAGTAAGGTCTAAAAAAAAGTTTGAGTGATATTCGCGATGTCAACAACTCTACAAAAACGACTGTAGCTTCCTCAAAACTCAAGATATTTTAAAACACTATATTTCTTTATTATTATTCATTACAAAATAGCAGGTTTTCCTGGAGACTGGCTCATTTCTTTGCGACAGACTTGTTTTGTGATTCGTGTCAATAAGGAAGTGAAAGCAGGGCGTTGCATGTAGACGTTGTTATAAAACATTTTGTCGTTTTAAGCCGTTAATCACGTTTTTTTGCACACATACATTTAAATTTGTGATTTATTCGTTGAATAATGCATCAAATACTACACTGTACTTCAAATAACTGCACTTTAGAAAACTTCCGGACATGTACATTATCTCGTAAACATTCAGTGTTTTATAGCCTAGTGTAGACTATGTTTCACACTATGTTGTCTCAGAACGAACGAAGAGTTTTGTTTTATCTATAATCTTGTCACGAGGCCGGGTCGTCAAAACGTTGAACATTTTTTAGATCAAGAGAGTAAGCACAGATTTCTATAATGTAGGGAAAATTCTGGAATTACAAGAAGGCTTCCGCTGTGAGAAGCTGTCGATACTTCTGAAGATAAGGTAAAAGTTAAAAGCTTCGGTCGGAAATGGCGCCCAACCTTGTATCCTAACGAACTAAAGGAATGTATACGTTAAGGCGTATTTTGTTTTCTAAGCGCCTGTATGACATAGATCTGCCATTATACTTTAATATGATCTTGTTACTTAAGAACAGGTTTTCTGTAGGCTAAACTTTAAAGAGGAAGAGTAACCATGACAACGAAAAGATGCTTCACCAGTGCCTCTTATCGAAATAGAGAATCAGATTTATTCAGATAACAAAATACCTAGGTTTTGTACTTACACAATACGGGGGACAGCAAAAAAAACCTGGCCGTTGTCAATTAAAGCCTATACAATGTATTTGCAGTTTTTTTCTATTTTTAAATTATCGTGAAATATCATCCCCTGGAGTTTCTGAAAAATTCCGTTTCCCGATGTAGGCTTATATTCATGAATATCGATATTGCAAAGTCCAAACATAGAAATGCAATGATTCAAGCTAATATTATGATGATAACTGATATAAGGGCTTGGAATTTTTTAGTTTTCTAGTTTTATAACAAACCTGCGACACTGGAACATGCGGAACCAATGCCTTGAAACGCCCTGGCAACGAACAATACAGCATACGTCTCCCCGAATGCAAATACTGAAACAGAGACCACAAATAAATAAATGTGTTTCTGATATACAGGTTATTATGAAATTCAAGCATTAATTTTAATCGAGCTTATTATTCCCCCCTCTCATCTTTGATGAGGGGTATACTGCTTTGCGTATGTCTGTTGGTCGAAAGACCAAATTATTTCCGTTCAATAACTCAAGAACGCTATGTCCGATAGGGCTGTAACGGTATACCGCGGTACACGAAAGACCGCGGACTTCAGTTCCACACGGTTCACGGTACAAGAGTTGTGAATTTCGGTACGGTTCGGTATAAGCTTTTTCATGAGCAAAGTAATATTCAGAGATAAAAAAAATGTCTGATAGTCCTCTGATTATGAAAATTACTATGATTCACTCCTTTTAATTGTATTAATATATGCCTCATATTGTCAAAATTCATTTAAAATAGTTGATAGCAACATTATAATTGCTGTTATAGAATCAACAAATTCATTGGCACTAAAAAATTGTAGTTTTTAAGCTGCTGTTAGAGAATATTGTATCATACCAAAATATACCGAACCGTTAGAAAAATTGACGGTACGTATCATATCGTGAGGTGAGCGTACCGTTACAGCCCTAATGTCCGATGATCATTTAACTTTACCATGGAAGTTGGTCAGCAACAGTAGAGGACCCTTATTGATTTTGCTGTCCGTGGTCAAATGTCAATGTCAAAGTGACTTTTACCAATTTTAGACCAAATGGTTCACGTTCAATAACCCCAGAACGCTTTGCCCTAGTATCCATAAACTTTACATGATCAGCCACAGTAGATGGGCCATGTTGATTCAAAGGTCAAGGTCACTGCGACTTTTACCATGTTCACAGTCGGTTAGACTTTAAACGTTTTCTTCAAGGATTAGACAGCACTCCCTTAGGTTTGGAATCCTCGAACAAATATTTACGGAAGAAATAAAATAAATCCCGTTGTAAGAAAATCTCACTTAAATTTCTTATTCGAAGGCCTTTGACTATGACGAATATTACATTAAAATGTTCATTACATTGGCAAAGCTTTTTCCACTTCAAAAGTCAACATGTTTACGATTCAAGCGGAGAAGGACGTACGGTAGAAAGGTCAATAAATTTCTTTTAAAATTAACGAGATACTGACAGCAATAAAATGTCAAGTAAAAGATAGTTTCTTGGATACGTAGACTGTACGCATGTACTTACTTACTGTTGACGTCATCATGATGAAAAATCCGGTAAACATGGGTATTGTATAACCAATTCTGAAATCATACAACCAATAAAACAATCAGATCAATTGCTAGGTCTCACCGCAGGCCTAAGAAATTATATATATAAAAAACCAACATATTTACATCCCCAAATTTTTATCATTCATAAGTTAAAACAATATATGCTATATTGAATGGATGAAAAATTGAGGAAGTAAAAACTGTCGTTTGCGATATAAATTTTTAGGCCTGTAGTCTTACTGAGCATTTTTGCATCAGCGATCAACTCCCGATTTAATAAATGAGCTTCGACAGGCATATGGAAAGGGTTCCTCGTGATCTAGGGGAAGCTTCAAGGAAGTCATTAGACAATTTATGAAATCCCTGTCCCCGATGACTCCTGAAGCTAATTCATTTAAATTGGAAGTACGTCGCCGATGCATAAAATGCTGAACTTATAGTGAAGGGTGTGATGTTATTAATTTTGCTGATCGTGTAGGTTTATATGCCTTTTTGTGAAGCATAAACGATTTGTGATGCTTACATTTCACTATAACACTTGTCCGTAACAATATAGTTTACAGTTTCATTATTTCTTGACGTCCAATCCATGTACAACTGACATTCATATACTTATACAACAGCATAAAACATTGCACAAAGCCAATCTATCAAGAATTATAAGAGACTATGTAAAGAAGCAACACCAGTCTACTAGTATATATGTACACTACCAACGACAAAACAGTGGGGCTGGCAAATTGCTAGTTTTTAAAAACACGTCCCGCGCAATTCTGTCTTGTCGCCATTTAAATAGCCAATCGCGTAACTTAGATGGCGACAAGACAGAAATGCGCGGTAAGGCTAGCAGATGCGGATGCTGCAAAAATAGTTTTCGCGCCAAAATTGAGTTATGGGGTTTTGGTTCGGCACCGTCAATATACTGATGTTATGCCTAGGTCCCACGAAGCAGTTTTGCCTTGGCGCTGTACTCCTAATTAAATAAATGGGCACCGGAATGTACCGAGAAAAGGGGTCCTCGTGTTCTATGGAAAGCTTTGAGGAGGGCTTTAGAATTGTTTTTAAATACCTGTTCCCACACACGCACACCACGCCCCCATTTAAACTATATTACGAGCACAAATTAAACTACCACTCGGATATGGGTATCTGATTATAATCATGGGTTATATGTCCTCGACTTCAAACAATACTTTCGCGTTTCAACTCTATATTTATAACTGTTGGTGAATTTAAGGATGATAATTAACCAAGCTTATCTAAGACGTATTGTTGTAACGACCACAAATCACTTAGAACTGATATAAACAGCAAATAGCTTTCAAACATACGAGTTGAGTCATTATTGTGGAACTGTAAATATCTTTAAGTAATTCCTTGAATTGGCTCTTTACAATTACAAATATCCGTATGTTATTAAAATAAACGTAAGTGGTATTATAAGTGACGTTTTTTCTACTTATAATGCACTTTCATCTCTTAACGGACGTATAAATTGGATCTGTTTGAGTGCAAGAGGTCCAACGATCTCTCGAAATACCTCAATCTGAGTTAAATATAATTTCAAATAGTTCCATTGATTGTTTGGATAATTTCCACCCGAGGATGGAATCAATATAAGCATAAAAACAGCAAATATTATTCTTAATGCATTAGGTTTATTTCAGATTTATCTATAATTCAGACTCTAGTTTGGGCAAAATATCAATTTGAGATGAGATTTCTACTTGAGATGATTCAGGAGATCGGGGCAAGGATCGATGCCAAGCTGCAACATACAAAGGTCGTTAAAATTGTGTAGTTCTGATACACCGGTAGTTCCCTTGATTGAAGCTCAGTGTCGGTAATCATCTTTAAGGGAAAACTTAAATATTTTGTTAACAACATTGAACTGCTCATATTTTGTAAGAAACTAGGACTATCCAATATTTTCTTAGTGATCATTGTAGCCCTTCACATAACGCTTCAAAACAATGTAGAAAAGTAGATAAGCTTGAGTTTTCTGTCAAGCTGATACACTTGAGGCAATTATAAGATATTGAGAAAATTCTAATTTGGCCCTTAAGTTTCTTTGTGAATACCACCCTGTATAGTTTCCTTGTATTCCATGAAACTGCTGGTTCTACTGGTGTTTAAAAAAGTTAAGTTACCAATACCTTTCCACCGGTCTTAAAATTCAGCTGTTAAGCCGCTCAAGAACCCTTTGACATTTTTACTTCGTATTCGGATATATAATGTGGCTACATGGGTAGCCTCCATATCACATAAATTAAGATTCCGTTGTACATTGGGAAGTACGTGGTAGATCTACAAAATATTTATTTTACGAACCTGTTTGTGATAGGCCCTACAAATGGATTGAACATCATCTGCACCAGAGCCTTGGAACCGAACATTAATCCAGCTTTAACATTAGCATCTCCATATTCCTCATATTCCGTTTCTTTCTTCTTCTTTTTATATTCTCTTTCTGCAGTTTTATTCACTTCATTCCTACACTCCATTGGAACACCTTTGCTCGCATCGTATTCGTCCGTTACAAACGTTACATTGCCACCAGAAAATTCCTTATCATTTAAATTGCCATCGCGAATTATTTTTTTCTCATAGGAATCATCCAATACGTCTCGTAATTTACACACTGTCTTTGTTATGTTAGGCTTCTCTTCCTTGGCTGCTTTACTTTCTTCTAACTTTAATATAAAGTTGGGTACAATAGGCACTGCAAAAATAGAACAAAATAATAGATATAAAAGGTACATCGAGTTTGTTCAGCTAACATGTTTGAAATAATTGAAAACACATACTGACCACAAATACCGTGCATAGCGTTTTGTCGTAAAAGTCAAGAAAAAAACATCACTAAGGAACGGAACATTTCGCTGGCTTAGAATGAGAAGGTTGTAAACTCGATATTTTGAGAAATAAGAAACAAACTGTCCGAAAATTACTCCTCACTAATGGTAAAGCTTCAGTTTGGTCAACATAATAAGTTCCGATATTCTACCTTCTCTTCTAAGTCATTTAAGAGGTTCAGGTTTGGCGACTATGTCAGCAACATTAAAAGCAACTACAACCGGCTTATCTAAAATGGACAAATACGAATGGTCTCTGTTCGGCATTATTAGTAAATAAGCTACAATACGCTTAATCCGAACCATTGTTATATATACATGCTATCTGTTATTACAATACATATTGTATCGGCATAAAAGAGATATGAGGAAAAGAACAGGGAAGGCAGCACTCCACTTAACCAAATGAGCACAGAAACCAATAACAAACCAACATAACACAATCACACGGAGCAATGACCACATGTAACCTAACTAAAATTTTGAAAGCCCAAATCCCCGCTGCAAAAGAGCAGGATGATCTTTTCACAAAGAAATACCAAAAACGGTGACAACAATTGACCGAATGAAACGCAGCTGAGACACGGCTTAGTTCCAATAAGTTCCCCCTGCAAAAGAGCAGGATGACCTCGATTCACAAATATAACCCAAAAGGCTAAACGACCAAACGAGGGGTAACTGTGTCGTACGCCGTGACTCTACCAAACACCATGCCCAAAACTGCGACAGATATCCAGCGACAAAACAATGCCCCATCGACCAGATCTCAAACACATGGCATACTGTCAGTGACCTGAACAGATCGACTTGTCCAAATATGTGATACTATTTTTAAAAGTTGGCATCCATAATTGTCTTGGGGGGCATGGGGAACTTTGTCGGGTCTTGGCTGCTCTTGGAATCACCGTTATTTTGTAATTTGTTCTTAAAATTGGGTCATCCTGCATTTTGCGGCGGGGACTTGGACTTCTAATTTATTTCGCTTATATGTGCATTTCTCAGTGTAATTGTGTTGTGATGTTACTGATTTCTGTGTCCGGCTGGTTGAGCTTCACTGTCCGATTTCCTCATACCTTTTATAGGTATTTGCATCAATCTTATGGTCATAAATATATAAATAGTATTTAAATACATTATCGATAATTCAGCGTGTTTCTTAGACCAAAACCTATGTGCTAGTTAACCACAGATGAATGAGGATGACCTAAATATAACTATAACAATTATTTCATGTGTCTTTGATAACATGTTTATTGGCACACTCAGAACACACAAATGTCAAAGAAGGTGACCAATGCAAAACTAAAATATTTATTCCAAGGTCACGTTGTATTAAAATATTATCAAGGATGGAGTTATTAGGCTACATCATCTGACAATTGACAAATGGCGATAGTACAAATTATACAGATATTCAGCCTTATCAATTGTCGGAGTTTTTTTGTGGACGTTTTTCAAGAGATGGCCCTATGTCACAGCCGGGATGAAGAGGACGAAGTCAAGTATTCAAGAGAATTTAATAATTGGATTATGCAATCACGTGCAATAATGTAGTAGTAATTACATGTGCGAGAATATAATTCCATTATTGGTCAAAATGAGAATTTGATTGATGGCTGGCATACTGATGTCAACGCGCCAAGAATGAATACGAGCTGCCGTATAGCTGTCGTCTTCCACTCCTTCGTAAATCTCTTTCACTTCCCTGTCTCGCTGAAACACTTCCTGTCACGAACATACTGCCGATCTAACGAGATAAAATCCCATTCTGTGTGCAGTCTAATGTATAAATCAGCGATTCCAGTAAGCCATAAAATTAAAAAAGAGAAAAGTATATGTGTCTAATCTGTCGCATGTTGCACCCAACTTCACTGGTGCTAGGTGCTAATAACATGAGGAACGGTTGCCAAGGACGATGCACGTTCGTATATATTCAACATTGGTTGCTATAGTAACTCTCGGATAACAGAGGAAGGTAAGAACCGTGAAAGCTCGGTCATTTCCGTTTGTCTCCGGTAAATATATCAATAATGCAAGGCATAAAAGATCAGAACGAGGAAACCTAATGATAGTGCTCTATAATTTGTGAAATTATGTCATCCTGCATTTTTTCGGCAGAGATTTGGACTTTTAATTGTTTATTTGGCTTACGCGTGGACATTGCTCTGTGCTCCGCTGATTAGGTTGAGTGCTACCTTCTCCGCCTGCTCGATTTCCTCATACCTTTTTTGAAACAAAACAACGATGAGTGGAACATTTCATTTCTGTACATTTAAATATTATGTTGACCCTCATTGCTTACATAAAACGAGGAGTTCGTGATATAGACATTTGATTTCAACTGTGCGCAAATTAAAGAGGCATTCCCTATTTCTTGCATATTATTTATTACTACCTACCGCATTTTATGACATAAAAGAACATAAAACACTAAATCGTTTTAACATGTAAGAAGAACATATGTCGAAAGTTGTCTCCATAATGATCAAAATATATATTTAAATTTCTAAAGTAATAAATCGCTTCCAGCCTTTTATTCGACAACAACAACCACAGAACAGTGTGATTAAAATCCGAAACGGACATTGCTCAACGAAGCGGACGCAACGATTGTCCCGTTACCCAGGGTTCTCAATATGTTTTAACTTTTAACCTGTCAGGCCGAAATGCTAACCAACAGGCCTGATAAAGTCCTTAATGCAACTATATTCTTTAAATTGTGTTAAATTCCAAATTTTCAGCTGGCCCAAAATGTTTTTTAAGCTGGCCCAAAATGTTTTTTAAGCTGTCAATTTGGCCTCCTATTATTGAGACCCCTGGTTACCCTACCTTATAGAAAAGGTCACGTATCCGTAACGGGACTATTGGTGACTAGGAAAAATTATTAATTTACGCACAGTTAAAATCAAATGTCTATGGTTCATGATACGTGAACTGTTTCGATGTAATAAAATGATGCAATGAATACTCATATAAATAAAATACATAGACATGAAGTAAAACATTATACAGTCCACTCTCGTTACCTCGATGTTTTTCGGACTGAGAAAATTATATCGACACAACGAAAAATCGAGATAAAAATCGACAAAAGATCGATCATATTTACCAGTACATTAAAATGTTTTACTTTCGTTTTCTACTAGTGTCATGATAACTACAAATCGCGATAGTTACTTGATGTGTTTGGTTGTATTGATAGTGAACAGATGGACATTATTTTTTTATGTTTATTATTAAAATAAATATTAGCCCTCTTGCTTTTACACCCGGGACTTGTTGTATTTTCTGGTTTTTGTTCGATCTATGTATCTATCAGTATATATTTCTCAATTTGTGTGTCGATCTACAGAGTCGAAGTTATTTAAACCCACGATAGATCACTTATTTCTGACATGTTTGACAAACAAAAGCCATAATTCTATGCGAGCTTGGATGTTTTAAATTAAAGGTTGTTAAGTTTTCACACGCTGCCATTGATCACCGAAGCTGATACAAACAATTATGACATGTTTATACAACATTTTACATGACCATTATACAATGCTAATTATATCAACGGTATCGAGCGAAGGTGTAAAAACTTTGGTTAAATATCATATCGAGATAAACATCGACTTATTGTACTAAAAATCGATATCGGGACTTTGGATTTATATCGACTTAGCGAAAATATCGATTCAATGAAAATCGAATTAAACGGAGCTAGTTTATATAGAAAATGAAGGAAAACAGTTGGGACTTTCATTTAATATCGACACATCGAGAATATCGACTCAAGAGAAGTCGAGATAACGAGAGTGGGCTGTAGTAGCGCTGGTATACACAAAGTTGAGACCATATCGAATATACTAATTCCCTCTTGAGTGTATGACGCTTGGGCTGGAGTTGACCAGGGCTTTGAAACAGTAGAAGTAGAAACCTCCGACATCCCCCCAGGGTATGGGCCTTGGTTTCAATGACTGGTGAATAATAAATATAAATTACTCAGGTGAAATAAACAGTTGATTGACTTTACAATCTTGGTATAGTGTAATGTAATGAGGTGCTGTACAAAGGGGTCGGACACGACTACAAATATATCACTATACTCTGTATAGATGTAAGGGAAACAATTCTTTGCCAAACCAGAAATACCCACTCAATAGTGTGTCACATATTTTGATTTTGAACAAGTTGAATGCAATCCTTCAATGCCTACGGCACACTTTACGACAATATATTATAAAACACAACTTTAATCAAATTCTGGGTGCACTGACGCCGATATGGAGCATTGAATGTTCGCAAAATGCAAAAATCCAACTCGTTTTCCCTTACATCTATATAGTGTAAAGTGATAGATATTTAGTAGCGTCGAACCCCTTTGGTGCTGTATGCAGAAATACAAAATATACATTCTGTTCTGTTCATAATGTGTTGTCTCGTGCTTTAATCAAACAGTTTCAATGAATCGTCAAGTTGGAAATCAGTCAAACCATCGTATTAAGCAAGACAAGCTCACCGACAGCAATAAACACTTATACAGCATACTAAAATCGTGAAATGCTTTTAGACAACAGCATGAGAAGGACGTGAAAGGTCGCCTTAACAATCGACAGTTAAAAAGAACAAGCATCGATTAAATACAAAGAAAGCCCCGACCACAAAGAGGACACGTGTAAACATGGTAATGAAAACCAAACACACACGTTAATTAACGTCTTTGGTGATAGCTAAGTATTAATAAAGTATGATTGATTAATTGTTTTTTTTCTGTCTCATTCACAGCTACAATTATGTCTTGAAAGTATGTGTTGAAAATAATTGATATAATTTGAATCTTATCACAGGCCTTATACACCAACGGCGTAAGATCGCAATTCAGACTTTGACAACATTTATAAACACTGTCATTTCTTTGCCATAAGCTTGACAATTGGTGAAATGTTTCCTTATTTTTTGTTGTTGCCCATTGAATATGTATACCCATTTATATTAAACTTGGTACATTTATATCAACATAAGAGCAAATAGAACATTTGGCAAAGTAGAGTCTTAGTCTGAGTTTTAGTTTTAGAATGTTGGTGAATAAGACCCCCTTACTTCAGTTCTCTTGTTACAACTTCGATAGTTCAGTAGAATAGTGAATGCGTCTAGTGAAGAATGTCAGGTGTTCGCTCATACAAAAGACTAAATAGGATTGCTTGACACTTGGCCAGAAAAGGGACATTTTATAACCATGTCTCAAACTACGATGTTGGGGAACTTGGTCGGCTCTTTGTTGCGTTTCATTCGGTCTCATGCAATACAAGTATCCGCTAATCTATAACTTCTTTGTGAAATTGGGTCATTCTGCATTTTTTTCGGCGGAGACTTGGGTTATGTGTGGGCATTGTCAAGTGTTGTGGAGTTTCTAATTTCTGTACTCGGCTGGTTCGGTTGAGTGCTAGCTTGCCTGTCTGATTTCCTCATACCTTTTTATCATAAGAATGGTCTGTCGAGACTGATAAATATATACGTTGACTATTTTTGTTTCACGACTGACTTAAATTTTGTCGGAGGGGGTTAATACTCTCATAATGTTGAGCCCAACGTAATTGAATGTATCTTAAACATTTATGCATCACTTAATGCTATGTCCTTAGCTCTTACCATCTCGTACTCATGTGAGATCATAATGACATTTACCGTATGCATTTAAGCCTTTTGAACGTAGCGCATGCAGTAATCATATCTTTATATGGTATAAGTATCTTTATTTGTAAAATATATCAGTGCATTTTTATACAATTAATAATAGTGCATGCATCTGTGTTTTATCGTAGAATAAAGCATGATCACGAATTCGGATGCAAAGGAACAATGTATGCTTGAGTGAACATGCAGGTTTAATGCTTATGCACCAGTCAGTTGCACCCACGGCCCTCCCACTCCCGAGAACGGCCGTGTTATTACCTTCCAGCATCGTCCGCAATGTTAGGGGAAATGTTCCGAAATTACTCTCCGAATCAATACCCCTGGGACAATATTAGTTGTCAGGGGTCGTGGAAAACCCTGAGATTTTACCATTAGCTGGTCCGGGGGTTTGACAAGACACAGTAAAACCCCCGGACCATCCCCGGGTATGGGGGCGTGGATGCAACTGACTGGTGTATAATTAAAGCACATTTTCCTATAATAATGTTTATTTAGGTTAATCTGCTGGTTGGGTTTCGATAACCTTTCAATATAGTCCAATACTAAAGCAGATCTATTTATACTATATTTGTAAATACACGTACCGGCGTACCGGTATGTATATATATATATTCAGAAGTGACCTTTTAACGCCGGGAACCCATCATTCAAAACAACCCCGCACGCCTTTTTGTGATAGTTCCCGAGAACGGGAAGCGTATAAACAAAATACTAGCCCGAAACTGTTTCCCACTATGGCGATATAATTGTTTATAAATCACTTTCCGTGATTTTTCTATATCCCAGAATTATTATACTCATTGTCCTGTAGACAAATAGAAATTTATTTCCAACCATAGAAGTTATATACCACAACCTACGTAGTTTGTTATTTCGGGAGAAAGTTTGACGCAGTTTTACAGACGAACTTGCTGATTGTGTGGTAGCATTACTGAAAGCTAAAGCTGGCACAATGTTTAATGTTTGACACAAAGCCACGATCGATGTATTTAACAACATTGCTAAGTGCTATTACTCTTTGTTTATCGTGCCTATACAATGAAGCATCATTGAAAACTATTGGTTTTCTATAACCCAATACTTTATTACACTTATTGGGAAATGAGCAATAATCTAGCGAAAGCAGCCAGAAAACTACAGTTTATTGTACCCAACTACTGTACATTGATATGTGCCGTATTTGTATTTTAGGGAAAAGTTTCCTCTAGGGAGAATTCTTTAGTGTTGAAAGGTGAAATAAATATCACTACTGAATTATTTGTATCCTGAATGTTTTTTAATATCGACACCAATAAAAATGTCGAAACAGTATGTTTGTTTTAACGACACTCGCCTCTAGAATTTGTCTGGTCAATTAGCGCTTCTCTAATTATGTTATCGTGTAATATTTTCTCATTTTCGTCTACACCACGTACATGAAAACCAATGATGTCAATGTGTAATCACTGGCTTCGAATCAGAATAGGTACTACGTACGACCTTATGAGACTCATGCATATACATTTAAAGTCAGCACCACGAGACGCTTCTTATGAGCATATTTTCAAGAAAATCGAAACTTGTCATGTTGACCAAACTGAAGTTAAAATAGCTTGTTTTACCATACGTTAAGAGTAATTTTCGGACGGTGTATTCTTGTTTTCTCAAAATATCGATTTTGTGCTTACGACCTTCTCATTCTAAGCCAGCGATATAGCCATGACTATTTCATTGATTTAGGGTTGGACTTCTTCTACTTGGCAATGAGGGCAAATGTTTGAAAAGGTAAATTTCCCTGGCCTTCCCCGGGGTTGTTGGGGAGCGATTTCAATTGACTGGTGCGTTATCAAATAATCTTAGAAAACGCTCATTATTGGTCAAACTGATGACATAGGCTACATATGTTTCAGTCAAATTTAAAGCTGTCATTCTCCGTTTGATTCATGGATTGGATAACAACAGTTCAGGCATATTAAAAAATTCATTGCTCGCTATGTCAGTGTCGTACGATTATTCTAGCACGGATATAAAGTGCTGCTAGCTAGACCACTGATTGTGTGATAACCAATACGCATGTCTACCTTTATTAGTAAATCTGCTTAAACAAAAATATTTGATAATAAATAATACTGGTCGTCAAAGTATCGCAGCGGTAAACTATTTTGCTATATTATTTTTGACGTATGATTGTCCACTTTTTCAGGTACTGGCCTACGTCAACAATTACGTCATTGTCGTTAATAAAACATCCCCCACACGCACCCACTTATCCACTCAAACCCGAATATCTGTCTCGTAAATATCTCATAGAGGTCTACGATCTCTTCAAACCTCTTTATGAGAAGTGTGCAGTATTTGATTATAAAGTCGGTTCACCACATTTCCTAATTCATATGATCTTGGTAAATAACACTGATTTAAGAGCAATTCTAAAGTAAATTACCGCATTATTAGTGACTGTTTTTGGCAAAAATGGTTAAAAAAACATTTGAAAAATACTAAATGTCTACTTTAAGTCGCCGATTTGAAAAAAAGGTGCATTCAATTGTCCTCTATGCAATAAAAAGAGGATGTTGCTTGAATGTATTTTCATTTCATATTGACTTTATTAAATGGATCGAATCAAATAATATAAAGCAAAGCTCTGTCGAACTACCATGTGTATATTTGCAATCAAAACAGAATCTCGACACTGGCCAGAAAACGAAAACGAGCGATGCAAAATATACGTTTTACATCAGGATTTGTAATCAGGCGTTATATGTCCTGTTATATGCATAATTAATTAATATCATTACCAAAAAAATAATTTTATGTCGCCAGACTAGATGTACTGCGCTTAAACCTTCAATTCTTTACAATTAATTCGTAAATATCTCAACCGGAAGCGGTGTTCAACGAAATTATCGACCATTTTTTTTCATCGCTTTGACTTTCCTGCAGCAATTTTTCGTCATTTCCAGAATATGTCCCGTAACCATGATACCACTTTGGTGTCAACGATTAAAGTTTCCTGCTTTGTGTAGGTTTCTTGGTTTATTTTCTTCTAGCTCATACATGTAATATTGTTCCTTCCATCGATTTGTCCCCCTAGTTTCTAACCATTGCGACATTGAACGTAGAGAACCAAACATTAGCCCCATGCTGATATCATAAACAGAACTGGGAGGAAATAAAATGATATACAGTTGTATTATAGAGGTATCCAGTTGTGCCACGACGACCGTGTCTAGACTCTAAATTACCTATATACCCATTGTAGCTTACAGGAAACCAACGATTATAGCTATAAATATAATATAGAGTTTTATATTCATTTCCCTTTCTTTCAGAACTATTACACGAGTAATTTCATACTAGCTTTTTTGTTTTTCTGAGGAACAAAAGCTCAAAACGTCATCGCGTCTCTTTCCTGTAGGATAAACCGATAGAGCACCGCCAGTATCTAACAGACCCGGTCATCGGATAGCTATATGTTAAAGCTATCTTGCGTATTGTTATTTATTGCATGTGAATTCAAATCCCGAACAATTCGATCAATTATCGTATGGCTTTGTGTAACCAGAGAGGTGATATAACCTAATTATTGGTATTTAATGCATACAAATCATACAACAGCGCATAGCAATAAAGAGTTTGCCATTCTGAGCAAGTATTGAATTGCAGTCTGTATTTGGTTTAGAACAAACGTAATGAAGTGAGCCGCCATATTGTCCGAGATATTGTGTAATGGAAAACCACGTGGTACAAATCTACCATTAGCAACAGGAAGGCAGTGTCTAGATGTATCAGTAATCAGTAATACAAGATCATCAATCGATCTACGGATCAGGGATGAGATTTATGAAAGTAAAAACCTGCTTTCTACTATATCGACGTTGGGGGAATATATTAGAGCTTTCATAGTTTCTATTTAAAGAGATTATCGTAAAAAGAACCCTGATTTTTACTAGTTTGACGCTTGGGGAAACACATAAGAGTTTAGATTGTTTCTATTTAAAGAGTGTATGATTGTAAAAAGTACACTAAGTAGTAAATACACTTTGGTATATGATGCCAATTCTTACACACGAACACACAGGGTAGTATTACTCAACATAATTGGTCACGATGCATTAGCAGATTCCTTGGCATTCTTTCGTTAATCTCATGTTAGTAGTTCAATATTAAAAGGAGACGAGGGTTAAGCCTAGGTCCCATGGAGCGTTTTTGTCTCGGCGATAAACTTCCGATTTTATAAACGAGCATCGGAAAAAATCAGGAAAAGGGTCATCGTGGTCTACGGTAAGCTTCGGGTAACTCATTAGAAACTTGGTTAAATCTCTTTACCCGATGTTTCTCGATGCTCATTAATTTATATCGGGAGAAGGTCTACACCGCGGAGTCGAAATCTCAGTGGGACCTAGGCTTTACCCATGAAGTCAGTACATGTCGAAGTTTGATCAGTTTAGAATGCGTTACCATTCTGTCACACTATAGAATGCGTTACAATTCTGTCACACTATAGAATGCGTTACCATTCTGTCACACTATAGAATGCGTTACCATTCTGTCACACTATAGAATGCGTTACCATTCTGTCACACTATAGAATGCGTTAGACGTTTTGGTTTTGGCGCTTATCGCAGTTACCATAGTTAAAATAGAGACCACCAAAAAGTACAGTTGTTATACACTATGGTCGCTTGTTTAATATGCGTCATTTTTTAATACGCAAAGACAAATATGGGGTTGTGCGCCTGGTGAAATCGGGCATGCGCGGGTAATCGAACCAGATAGTCTATAGTAAGCGCAAAAAACCTGTCATTGGCATCCAAATTAGTAATCGTTTATTCCAATAGTGCAATGGTTTCACTTTGAGAGTCACCATCGATTTTGGTCCATCAAAATGCAATATTGAACTTGCACTCATTATTCTCCGTGTATTTTCGTTATTGTATGATAAGAGTGTTTGATTTGTTAAAATAACAAACGCCAATAAAGGCCGACGGATGAACGCAGACTAAGGACCAGAATCGATTTTGTAATACAATAATTATCTTGTTATGTAAAAGGATTATAAAAAAAATCGGACAGAGAAGGTTATAGAAACAGCTGAGCACTCAAAAGCCGAGAACATGGCCTTATTCACGAACATTGTAAGACTAAAACTCAGACTTAGAATTAAAATTGACAACATTCATAATCACTGCCATTTCTTTGAATTAAATTTAACCTTGTGAAATTTGATCCGATTATTTGTCGGTACCCACAGAACATGGATACCAATTTATATCAAAATCGGTATATTCATAACAACATGGGAGCGAATTGAACATTTGACAATGTAACGCCTAAGTCTGAGTTTTAGACTTACACGTTTTATAAATAAGGTCCCTGGATTAACGCAGTCTACAATGCATGGAACACAAAGCTGAACGAGAACATGAAATCAAATCAATGACAATCCAAGATACAGCAGTCAAAAAGCTTAAGCCCTACTTTTATGTGTTAAAGAGTTCTCAAAGGTTTCGGACTCGCTGTAAATAGCATAACACTGTAGCCACAAATTGTTTTGATTGCAGTCAACAAAATGGAATAAGTGAATGGAATGGAATATGAAAGGTTGTAAGAACAGAACTAACTGCAATATCGCCTTCAGTTGAGTATCTTTGCCAAATTTGGAGATTGTATTATCAAGAGCATTCTTGCAAATACTGTCGTTGATTTTCAAACAAAACAGTGCTTATTGTTTTGCAAAACAATATTTTGTTAATGGACATGCTCGTCTATGAGTTCGTCATTTCCGCAATGGGTCTTAGCCATGGTAAGTTGACTTGTCATTAGTCGACCTACGAGGGTCTTTTAATAAAGGTGATTATAAACATTTCTCATTCTCGTACTTCCAACTCCATACTCCATGCATAAACTTGAAAAACAGCTTTTTTAAATATTGCATAAAAACCAATGTCAACTTGTGACAAATGATCTAATTAAGAAAATGAACCCAAATTTTATATGTTTCCATTCTGTAATAAGGAAGGTACAGCAGTTTTTGTAACTAAGAAGTGCTCCAATTGGAATACGGAGTATAAGTTGGAGCATGGAGTACGTTCTCCAATGTTCATAATCACCGGGTCCGGATAGGCAATGAACATATATCGAAGTTTCATTATCTCGTACTGTACTAAACATTAATGCAGCTGCTTGGTTATACCATTTACGACCTAGTTCAGTTTGGTATTTTGGTATTGTGTTGTGACGTTTGTCCTTTGGGTTTGTGATATTTTTATTGTATGTGTTTCTGTTCTTGTGCTTTGTTATGCGTGTTCATGCTTCTCTCTCTCTGCTACGCTGCCTACCAAGTCCGATGTGTCCGTGAAATATGGATGTATGGCACAAAAAAGAAATACGCGTAGTTTTTATTTCCAAATTGCGGTAATTAACAGTCAGTTAGCTTTTAATCAACTTTGACAGGAATATCAAGGAGGTAGGTCCTCAACATTCGTGTATCACACTTGAAAAAACATAAGAAAACCCCTCGTACCATCAACAAACACACGCACAGCACAGGGGGGGGGGGGCTTATTCACAAACATTATAACATAAAAACGGTGATTTTGCTCATACTTAAACGAGGAAAAAAAGGTACGTTATTGTAAAGATTTTCGCGCGCACGCGCTGTTGGTGTTCAGTTTTAAGTATGCTCATTTCAGGACCTAGCCGACTCAAATAAATGATTTACAGCGTTATATAAACTGTAATTATTATTAGCTTTCAATGGATTATGGTAATTTTCAGTGAAAATAACAATGACAAATAACAGTGAAATTATCGTTTTGTTATTTTCACTGTTTTTGAGCTGGTTCCAGTATCGTGCAGAAAAAGAAACGCAACGTCAACAGCGCCGGGCTTCAAAATATGCGTTACGTCATTGTGACGTCATAGTTGTCACGTCGTGACGTTCTAATTTCAACGTATTTTTTCCAATATAGCCGATTACTGTACCGTTTTACGAGAAAATGAAGCAAATAATAAACAGAAAATTTCCCGACAAAGTGTCATAATTTTGAAAAACACACTCATAAAGTGTTGTTTTTATGCTAAAATGGCGTTTACGCAAGCTTTTCCGTGCTATTACATCTGCAGAGTCCCTCGGGAGTGTTGGTGCCCTCGCCCCGACGGGCTTGGGCACCAACCGTCCCTGGGACTCTGCAGATGTAATAGCACGAAAAAGCATGCGTTAACCCTACATTCTAATTGTAACTAAAATTCAATTTTCTATAATAGTAAAATGATAAACGTAAACAAACCCACAATGTCACTGTTTTATTGTTATTTTCCGATACCGGAAGTCGACGCTCATAACAAAAACTTGTTTGTGACGGAACGTTTGCTAAGCGACGTCGCGTTTGATTTCCGACGTCGACCAAAATGTCCCGCAAAATTTCATAATTTTGAAAAACATTCTAATAAAGTGTTGTTTTTATGCTATAATAGCGTTTACGCATGCTTTTTCGTGCTATTACATCTGCAGAGTCCCTCGGGAGTGTTGGTGCCCTCGCCCTGACGGGCTTGGGCACCAACCGTCCCTCGGGACTCTGCAGATGTGATAGCACGAAAAAGCATGCGTTAACCCTACATTGTAACTTAGACATTACGTTATCAAATGTTCTATACTCTGTGATGTTGTTCCTACTTCCGTAGCTCAGTGGTTAGGGCGCTTGCCGTCTAATCTGGCGATCCGGGTTCAAATCTTGGTGGAGGCACATATATATGCCTGTCATATTTCAGTATAAATCAAGCAAATAAAGGCTATGCTCGGTTGTTATAAATGTACCGATTTTGATATAAATGGATAAACATGTCCAGTGGTTAACAATAAATAATTAGATTAAATTTCGCATGGTTAAATTCAAATGCAAAGAAATGGCAGTGACTGTAAATGTTGTCAAATTTAAATCTATATATGAGTTTTAGTAATACTATGTAATTGTTGATGACTAAGGCCTGGGTATTGTTATGGATATTTACTGAGCTATGTATAGCCCAAGAATGTAATACTTCAGTGTTTGACGTGCTGGGGCCTGATTCACCATCGTTATAAGTCTCAAACTCAGACTTAGACTTTAAATTGACAACATTTAAAATCACTGCCATTTCTTTGCCAGTAGCTTTAACCCTGATTATTTGCTGTTACCCACTGAGCATGTTTACTCATGAATATCAAAATCGGCACATTTGTAATAATATGAGAGCGAAAAGAACATTTGGCAATTTAAAGTCTAAGTCTGAATTTTAGACTTACAACGTTGGTCAATAAGGCCCCAGGACTACAGGCTCTTGTAAAGTTCATTGTTTGCTAGTATAATCTGATACAGACACCCCCATATGATTCTTGTAACAGTACAAACATGTTGATAATTACAATACCATACTATGGCTCATTAGAATTGCAACATTGGTCTTTATGAGTAAGCTCTGCTTTGTTGACAATTCATTTATTGTGTCATTTATCGACCTAACCGATCTAAAAGGAGTTTGTATAGAAACGGGTATTGTTCCATTCATAAACGAAAGTGATATCGGGGAAGGACGGCTTCAGTCATTAATGGCATACCTTTAGAAAACATCCGCTAATTAAATTTACAATCCACACCAAGACTGCGAGAGTTGTTGTTGAATTTATGTTAATTTGTGACTTTCCTATTTTAGGGTGTGTATAATGTATTCACGTTGTATTTAAGGCATACGTAATACTAGTAACGCTGATACTTTTATTATCGAGCGCATTCTGAAATCCACATGGCAAAGGGGATTGTTCTTCCTTTTGCGTGCATTTTCAAAACTATAAACACAGCACATTATCAATATAGTACCGAACAACACGTACTGTGTGACATTCTTGTACCTATGACGGGGAGAAGAAATGGGTTATGTGAAGAAGCTGAAAAGAATTTAAAGAAATCAACACAAAACGGATACTGGATGACCAGGTATGCAACATAAAGTACGATATTGACCGCTATTGGTAGAGTATATCCTCAAGTATGCCAATCGGGGACTAGAGAGCGCACAAACCCTTGGCGACAATCTCAACATTTCTGGAGGAACATTTAGACATCAAAATCATTATAGGACCTATATTTCATACGGACTTATTTTAGATATTAGGAAGCAAGGTTGTGAGCTTTTAACTGACATTAAGTATTCTCGGCACACCATTCCTGATGTTATCCATCGCCTCGAGGGTCTGGGAGAAGAGAACCCAGTTTGCCTTATATACTTTAGCGTCTAGCAAGGGACTTTATGGTACCATTCTTATGTCGTCTTTGGTATAACGCGACCACAGATCGAACACGGGACCTCCCGCACTCGATGTGAACTTTCAACCACGTGGCTATCGAGGAGGCGGTATTTGCATACTAGTACTCAGTTTGGTTCAGGACATGAAGCACTATACGCACTAACACTAACTATAAGAACAAATTCTTTCCTCCATGCCTTTGATGAATCTTGTAGGTTTACTAGTATTTCTACGACAAAAACTGCGTCGTTACGTCTAAACCTGATCTATCGCATGTCAAATAGAACTTAACTTCACACTGTATGGGAGCATTTTAGCGAACCATCTTCCCATTTACAAGATACTAGACACGCAATCACGTGTGCATGACGTATGTTAAAGAAAAATAAGTGCACTTGACCCCAATGAAAGTCATTACACTAAGTACAAGTGCACTTGTTTATATAACATCAGGTAAAGCCACCATTTTAAGTACATGACGGACTTTTAGGAACAGCTAGGTAAGCCACTTCTTAAGGTACATGGCAGATGTTTAGGAAAAACGAAGGACGCCACTTCTTCAGGTACATGGCATATTTTTAGGAACAGCAAGGGACTCCACTTCTTTAGGTACAGGGCAGATGTTTAGGAATAGCAAGGGACGCCACTTCTTCAGGTACATGATTGATGTTTAGGAACAACAAGAAAAGTCACTAGTTGGGGTACATGGCGGATGTAAAAGAATAACAAGTGCACTTGCTTACGTTTCTTCAAGGATAATCATTTCTTCAAGATCTCTATTTTGCTAGGTCAGAAACTTCTATTACAGTTTCACAATGATTAAATTACGTATACGGCTAGGGGTACTCACAACACGGACAAGCAATCCAGACAGCAAATCAAGTATGAAACATATTACATTGGAGTCAATTGTTTTAAATGGTATTAACATATTAAAGAAAGTCAGTATGATGTTATAGACGATGAAGGTAGACAGGTAGAAAACGGACGTTCAAGGAATGATTGATACGTTGGTCAGAATCGACCATCCTGACTATTATTGAAAACTATTCTCTTGTAGAGACAGTAACAATAAAAGATGGTAACGATATAAATTAGTACATATCGACAGGACGAGCGAGTTTGTACAAAATAACTACACAGTTGATTACGGGAAACAAAAAACAATAGAGTAACAGTATGTAAGAACTTCATGAAATGATGCAGTCGAGGCGGTAACGTCGTGCATCATTTCTGAGTGTGCGCCTGGTATGACTACCACACATTCTTACAAATGTTATATATTTATGTTATTGACAATCACACCCCTATTATGTTTTGTGTACATCAATTTTATAGGGGCCATATATTCGTCAATTTAAGTCAAATGGGGTTTGGAATAAGAGCAAACGTCCACATATTTTTGGATTTCCCCATCTAGTATGTTTATTCCAAATATTCTGATTTCAGCAATAATTTGTTCATCATACTTTATTGAAAACTATTTTAATCACATCTTATGACATTTTACAAGTGCAATTTGAAATCAAACGGAAGTCAAACTTGATCACCTAGATACAACTAGATATTCTGGATAAACATCCTTATCTGATGATGTGTGTAGTGTAACTAATTAACGTCATACGTGTATGTGTATTTATTTAAACCTCTCGGTCAAGGATAACCCATTAAAGTGTAAGCGCTTATTTCAAATGGGTTCATGTGTTTTGCTGATGCGACAGCAAGTGGAAGAGACAGTGGTGTGGTACAAGGAATCATGGCTTTGTCCGTAGCAGTACCATTTTGCAAACACCCTGTGAAACCGTCGAGTGTTGAACTACAGTGTGTGGCCCAAAGTCACGAGGTAGTGGTACATAGTAATAGGTACTAAAAACTGGGCCTTATTCACCAACGTAATAAATCTAAAATTCAGACTTAGACTTAAAATTGATAATATTCATAATCACTGCCATTTCTTAACAATAATATTTGACCATATAACATTGTTTCTGATTATTGTGTGTTACCCACTGAACATGTATATAACAACATGAGAGCGAATAGAACATTTGGTAAAATAAAGCCTAGGTCTGAACTTTAGACTTATAATAACCTTATAACGTTGGTGAATAAGGACTCTGATGTAGCAAATAAATAAAGACATTGTGTCATTATGGTGGTAAAGAACATTTCTTGGCATTAAAGAACATACTACATGGCGATAATGACATTCAACTCCGACGAAACTACTCAACTGCAGTAGCTGTAACAAATTTAATTTAGTTACAATTGTAACCATAGGTAACCATATCGTGATAATGCCCTTTTAGCAAGCTGGTATAAAAATGTATACCAAAAAGTCACAAAACTAATGCATATTCACGTGTGCTTGTAAACAAGGTATTGTAGTTTCGATGGGGGCGTTATGGGACGTTCTAATCGACACGTTGTGCTTTTGTTAACGTAGTTCGGGTAAAAAAATATTCTCATATCATTTTACTGAATTATTTGTATTTTGAAAGGTAAATTTTCTAACTGGGCAGAACACATTATGTGATGTAGTCTCAGTCTTAACATCAATTTTGTCCAGATATTCACACGATGGGTGGGTATTTCACGGCGCTAAACTTCGACAACAGTAACGTATTGCTGGCTTAGAATGAGAAGGTCGTAGTACGAACTCGATAATTTGAGAAAACAAGAAAAAACTATCCGAAATTACTCTTTACTTATCATTATGGTAAAAAAGTTCTTTCAACTTCAGTTTGGTCAACATGACATATTCCGATTTTCACGAAAACTGACCCATAAGAAGCACATTGTGGTGCTGATTTAAAAAAAGTATCAGTCATAAGTATCTAAGGTGGTTAATTCTAAGCCAGCGAAATAGTCTACCAATGTACACATATGAGATGGAAACAAACCGAATGGTCATATTTAAACATGGTGCTGGCTGGTGATGATCGCAAGTCGATTGGTTGATTTTGATCACATTGCATAGGAAGTAATTATGTTAGTCATATATATACCAAATACGTTATATATTAAAGGTTTATGAAGATTTGAATTGTGTGTAACCAACGCAATATAAAACAACACAAAATTCCTAAAATGTGCACACAATGTTTTATAAATTTGCTTGAAACTTACCGCTCTGAAATCATTCATCACAATTAATTGACAAAAATGTCTAATCATTATTTTCTCTGGCCCCGATCACCCTAAACATCTCTATCTAAACTAAATCTCACCTCAAATATTGTTGTTGTTTGGATAATTTCCATTGGAGGGTGTACTCAAAATAGGCATTATTCAGACTCTGATTTTGGGAAAACTCAGTTTGAGATGACATTTCTACTTGAGATTTTTTGGGAGATCGGGGCCTGGAATACTAAGCCCTTCAAACATTCTTTCATAGATAGTTTGGACATTTAACTGGAATTTCGCAACTTCTACAGACAATTTACTCTGAATCTTAGAAAGTCTATTATATCTCCTATAGATTATATATTTTTATGGACTTTTTATTAAAAAAAAAGGAAAAGAGAAGATCAGAACCTTTCATAAAAGAATAAATAAATATTACTTTGTACTTACCTACAGTCGTTAACAGCATATTATCCAGAAATATAGCTATAAACACTATGAACAGTATCAGTTTTCGCGACCCTCGTAAACTTTTAACATATTCTTTAACTTTCTTTATCTTTCCTGTCGTGGCATCTAGAAACGTCATGTTGTCCTCTCTGTGTGTCTAAAACTCCCCGCCAAATATAGTTGATCAAAAATCTCCAACTAGACAATTTTGCTATTTTTCAAATATTTTCACTACAAATCTCACGAATGTGTAAATAAAACGTTGCAAATATCAGTATTTTAGATGCACCAGTAATGTAATTATTTCATGAGATAATAGCCGGGTTTATTTGATTCCATTGTATTCCCATAAATCACAACACGATTAAATTATTTTCAAATAATTCTGATTCAGTTAATACAACATCCTTATATGTTCCCGTAATTAGTTTTATATAACTTTGTACTTTTAGATTTTATGCTTTTATGCCAAAAATAAATAAAAGGCACGATAATCTCGCGGTAGATGTGAAAACTTTTTGTAGAATCTGCAAGCGTCCAGAGGAAGATCCAACCAATCGCGTTCACAGAGACGCTTTGCCAAAGTTAGACATTTCGGACAGAGTTTATTGGATGCGAGCGCTCTCTTCTTGTCTTCTAGGGTATTTTTCCATACGGCATCCGATCATTTATCAGACTGCTCCCCGCTTCAGCATCTCATAGACCTGAAAGAAAGCAGCGGTTATCTATTACGACCATATATGGTGGTGACATTCCCTCGTATGCATGTTGTTCTCATTAACGAGTTTGTACAATATTTATCACATCTTTGCTGAAGTTTCTAGTTTTACATGACACTTGTAAATTGATGGTTAAATAGATACTGTCATTATCGCAATAAAATATCATAAATAATATTGACTTGTGATAAACAAAGTAACGTATTGGGTGGCCATACCATGCATACAGATGGGTAAAGGAGAAACCCATATTATGTATTTTCCCCACTTAGAAATATGTTGCAATGAAGGTGTTTATTGTCGTTTGATTGTCCGAAGGCTGGCTGGTCGTATAATGTGGGTCTGATCTGACCCGACAGATTACGAAGCCAGTCAGGATGCATATTACATATTCTTATTTTTCTGCTGAAAACTCGTGTTTTTCATCTCATATTTGTACATATTTGTTATAAACATTGTATTATGCTTCATGCAAAATAAATTTTCGTATTCGTTTAAAAGTTCGTTCACGACATTAGTTTATTTTTGGGGAGCGGTGGCCTAGAGGTTGGACGTGCGCTTCGAGATCGAGAGGTCCCGGGTTCGATCCCACTCTGGACCACTGGTTAATTTCTCTGAGCAACACCCACATCCACTCCACCATGGTGTAAAATGGTACCTGTGAGGGCAGTGTCTATTCCAGGGCGCCGCAGATCGATTATGGCTGCCACAACCACAGGATAGCAATAGTCTCCCCAGGGAGACACGAGTGTAGGTTTCCATATGTAGCCCAATGAGCAATGACCAGGGGAGTTAAACTGTCAAAGGGTGCTTGAGCGGCCTATATAACAGCTGAAAAAAGCCCTAGAAAATTGGTAACTTAACTTTTTTAACTTCTTTTTTATGATCTCAGAGAACGGCAACATTTTCGGGGGTAAAATACAGAATGTTTTACCATTGTTTTAATCTGTCTATAACTTTACAGGAAGCTATAGGAGTAAGAAATTGAACTTGTCTACGTCGAACCACAGTTAACTGTGTCATTGATAAAGACTACCACGATTTTTTTTGTAAAATATATATGTTTCTATAAAGGTATATTTGTTCTCAAAAGAAGCCAGAATTTCCAGGCATCAAAAACAAGAAATTGTCTATAGAAATCTTCAAAAACTAAGTACATCCACACAAAGCACTTCTAAAACTAATTGCATGACAAATTCTATCGAAATTGATCAAACAGTTAAAAAGCTATGTAGAAACCGCTTCGAAACCGATTGCTGTGGTGCATTTAACACACACAAAAATGGCCGCTCTACAGCGTTTAACACCATCGAAAGTTAAAGTAAAAATTTAAGCATTCATAATGTGAAATTAAATTAAGGCTTACATTCATCGCATAACATTGTTTATGTAAAGCAACAGCCTTATATCGATGGCTTAGAATTAGAAGGTCGTAAGTGCCACTTATCACCTTTTAAGATTCATACATATTTAGAATAAGCATTACAAGGCGCTTCTTATGAGCCCATTTTCATAAAAATCTGAACTAGTCATGTTGACCAAAATGAAGTTGTAAAAGTTTGTTTTCCCATAAGTAAAGACTAAATGTCAGACAGTTTTTCCGTGTTTTCTCAAAATATCGATTTGGTAGTTTCGACCTTTTATTTCTTTGCCATCGATATATTATTGATATTCATGTACATAAGGCCGGGTTTTTATGACAAACAAAAAACACCATAGTGTGACTGTCTGTTCAAGTGGACCTTGAAAGAAAAACATAAATTTTACAAAACAGTTTTTTCGTTTTTTTTTCGTTATCAATGCTACAGTTACCTGTGCGGTGAACATAGCTAAATATAACTTGGTATAACTAATCTAAAGTGGGGCACATTTCGTACATTCGTTTACAGGTACTTCCATTTCAAATATTTGACGCACCAACGTATAAATAGGCTATTTTGAATATTTTAGCGCGAAATTAAAGGTGACTGAGAAATTATCACTGGAATGAAGCATAAGGAGAGACGATCGAATAACATAATGTTTTTATGATAACGTCGTGATATCACATACAATGCATAAAGACATTAGACGATTCGCATCGATACTTCAATATTGTTATATTTAAATAACCAGAATAATTCATTCTGTGAAAATTATGCTTCCTCATAAAAGTCTGTTGAGTGTCCAATCTTAATGGATGAAATGATTTGGCATGTAATGAAAAGGGAGAAACGCGCGTACATGCGTATTTGTTGTCGTCGAAACCATTTTAAATTTGATGAGTGAATACCGCTTTTGGGAGCGGTGACATAGAGGTAGGACGCAAGCTGCGTGGTCGAGAGATTGCAGCGTTCAATCCTCGTTTGGACCACTGGTTACTTTCTCCGAACAAAAATAACCCACATACTCCACTCCACTACAATAATCACAAAGAAAATATGGGTTATTCTTAGTATTTAAATTTTCCGTTACGACGCTTTGTGAATACCGTTCCAGGTACCATACACGGGAACACGGTTTCCAAAAAAATATCAAGCAATCTTTTAAAGCATTACTGTCGTCACGGTTAATTACACACGACGAAGTGTCACTTTTACAGATAATCCCTTGGTTCGCGGTGGGACCAAAAGAAAAAGTGGAAACATTTTCATTTCACAATGAAATGACATTGGCGCATGTGTGTGTGTCTTTAATACTTACCTATTCAACGCTATTCTATTGTTTCTGTTTTCGAAAGTGAATATAAAATAGTTCCAGTATTTCAACCACTCGGAGACAGATTGCTGAATTTACAATTGTCTTGTGTCTCGATGAGCAGCCTTTTCCCCGGAATCGACAGAATTCAAACTTGCTCGAACATAAAATAATGCTTCATTTGCATATTCATAACCCTGTCGTCTTGTAAAGACTTTCCATATAAGAAGTCAGGGGTCTCACATCCTACAACGACAAAAACTGTTCTCTCACAATTCGTCCTGAAATCCTTCACTTTAGAATTTATGCCTACAGATAGACCAGTTTCTACGTACACCTATATATACGTATTTATGAGCGGCCATATTTACCCATATAGTACTATATCTAGGCTACAAAATGTCCCATGCATTCATGATAACCAAACCACATACATTTTGTACTTTGTTGCTATGATTACCAATTTCAGAAAAGTACTAAGATTGAGATAAACAAGCACTAAGTCGTTAAAGTGTATAGAGCTATATTCTAACAGTCATTAAATGTCAACATAATTACTTGCATCGTTTTTAGTATGATACTAGACTACCTTAATTGCAAATTAAAACTTTGGATGGGTTCCGTGTACTTTGATTCAATCGTCGAAAACTAGACGATTCTTATAATTCCAAAGGGTGTTCTAGAACACTTTCGTATGAAAATGGACAGTTTACATGTGAAATAAATCACAGAGAGAGTTTCTGTTAAAACTGAAGCGAAAAATGATCATATGAAAGCTTAATTATTTTTCAGTTTTTGAAACTTTAAAAAAAAATATCGTCCGATATAGCTCTATACACTTTAAAGATAACAATTGCCAATAATTTTGATTTTGATACATATTTTTAAAATTAAAACATAATTGTAAAACACAATGCTAGTTTTAACAGTTTATGACAAGAATTGTTCAAATGTCGTAGTTATGAAATAATTGTTATAATAACCTCGAAAAGCGTTTGGTTGATGACGTTTGTGGCGTCACACAAGACGCTCTGAATATGCACACTACAAAATAGCTGTAACCTCCTTAAAACTAAAAGTATTAACAAAATTTCTTTTGCATGTTGTTTTATTTACAGTATTCTTTATAACTTTGAAATATCTCAAAAGTATTTGTTTTGTCAAAATAGCAGGGTTTTTTCTGGAGACTGGCCCATATATAATTTTATGTTAATATACCCTCCCAAGTAGACACACGTCGTTATTGATTTATCATAAAACACCGATTTATTATCAATAGAAGCCCTTTTTGAATATAACTTTTACAATTCTGTTTAATTTATTCAGATAAACGAGCAAATTTGAAATGAATATATTTCCAATGACATCAAGCATTGTCATTGTGTTGTTCTGGATACCTTTAATCGCACATCTTTACACCTTTCTAATGTTCAAATGAAATGAAAGAGTTAACTAACTCTGTGGTTGCTTCACTTATTTAATATTTATTGACATAAACATATTATTTTTATTATTATTGTCAATAACTGTTTTCAAATCCGACGAAGGCCTTGGGTCTAAATATTTAAATAGACAACCACATGGTTAGATATATAAATATTTTCCTACGGAAAATATATGGAGATATGAAAGAATTAACACACCACGGATAGCGTATGTTTTTCTCAATTGATAAAAACATATTTACACACAAGTCAGTATTATTCTTGTTGTAGCATTTTATAGGTCAGTGCTAGCGACAAGATGCATGAAATATGTTTCAAATAATTTATCTAACAATTAGAACATGACTTTGAGGTCAATATGGAATTTACGGACTGCGCAGTCTGGGCTAGAATTGTATATGGCCCGAAGCGAAGTCATGGGAGTTGTGGGAATCAATATACGAGGGGTGATCAATATATTCGAGGACTTTTTATCTAGCAATTTCATATTACCAGAAAGGCTTAAATCTATTTAACATCATTCGGAGTAAGACCTCTCCGACCGAATGCACTAATAAGAATATTTGATTCATACAAGGGGCGCGTGACGTTGGACGTCATGCGATGTCATTCCAAGCGTCATCGTCGGAGCATCGAATAAACATAGACTGATACCCGGCCCCATGTATGAGACTGGTTTTCTTTTACTACTGAAATAAGTGGAAAAAAGAGTATCGATGCGTTATTGAAAACAAAACTCGGAAAAGAGCGGTTGGCTTTACAAAATTAGATTATTGCAATTAAGGATGAAGCACTACCTATCAGGTTTAGGACGCAATATCGAAATAACCCTTTTGATCTGGAGTCAATGGTTTAATTTTTTGTAGTCTATACTATTCTATGTTTTCGCCTGTTACATTTGGTTCAGATCTGTGCGTCTTATTTCGCAGAATTTAATGGAAAGTGTCCCTAACGCGGCGTTATTTTTGTTGTTTATCCTTATTAATTCGACTCAACCCCTTGATAGAGACCCTACAATCACATAAACAACGGAATCATATGAATATGGCCAATTGGGAGCGCAAAGAATTCATGCATAATTTATTAAAGTCATTTTGTAGATATCGCGAGCATTTTACAAGTTTCGCGTCAAGCATGTCGTTTCTCAGAAATAACGTTACGCCCGAGATGCTCGACGGTGCGTGCTTCACCATGGTTACAAAAAGTGACGTCATCAAGTCAATAGTGACGTTATTATAAAGTAAATTAGAAAAAACGTTAGATAATTGATTGATATACACATGCTTGTAATTTCATTACTCTAGTTCCAATATTTCAAAATTGAGGAGGAAAGTCCTCGAATATATTGATCACCCCTCGTAGATCAGAATAAAAAAACTTATTCGTATCGTGTTATATAAGAATCGTGTACTCGTACATTGAATATTGACGTGTAACTAAATCAAACCGCGCAGAGTTTTGAAACATAACTAACTCCTTAACTGTTTTCAGTCTAAGTATTTACCAAACATGTCATGCAATAGATCTACTAGTAATTGGACTTTAGTTGGTTTTATGTCATTGTTACAATAGAAGATGTTTTAAAAGGTTGATAAAATTAGCAAGAGTGAACAAAATAAAAATAAAAACATCAATTTCGTTTGCAGAAATAAGGTGAGAGGCATGGAAACGGAAGACATACAGCTGCATGTATATTTTAAAAGAAGTTATATCCAGTTTTGAGGGGGCTTTTGAGTCTTGACTGCAGATCGAGAGGTCCCAATAATCTCATCCAGAGCAATTGAACATTTCTGAAACCAAAGCAGAACTGTGTAATGATAATCCAGAGATAGTTGCTGCACACCGTATCCATTAAATATGCCAAGTGGTCTATTCTGAGGTCAGAGGTCGATCTAACCAAGCATCTCGAGGGGAAATCTCAACTCAAATTGAGATTATGAAAAACTTGGAATAAGAACTCTATAAAGTTTACTGTAATAAACGAAGAATAACGTTTTCTGGATTTGGTGCTAGTTTTGAGTCGTTCCTCCCATGGAAATTATCGAAACGTAACATGAAAGAAATTGCTGAAAGAAATTGATAGATCTTGCTAAGATTGAGAGGATTCGTGAGGTCTGGGCCAAAGACCATTACCTAATCTGGCAGGGAAATACTGAATGACACATTCCTTCCTTATGTCTCCGCAGATCACAAACAAACAAAAATATCCGGTTTTAACTGTAACTGGCGATACCTATCAGCTTTAGACGGTAGTTAACACGAGCCAACGTTTGAATGCAAACATCGCTTTTGATTTATTATTTGCGTTGGCGTTCCGACCAGTATGTATTGTTACGCACATATATAATATCCACATACTTTTGTATTGCTTGTCGATGTGTGTGCATTAGCTAATCGTTTTAATTGTATAGTCAGAGTGATGTGTGGGCGACCTCTTTATGTTCCATTCTAAATATTTGTTTACTTCTTTGTTGCACTTTTAAATTCATCAGTACATTCATTCATTGTTGAGAATCAAAATCAATTCACGTCATCATGGCATTTTGTACTTGTTTAATTTTTTTTTTTAAACCCACACCATTAGTCCAATAGAATATCACGGTTCCTTATAACGCTGACTTAGAATGGGACTGACACATATTTAAAATCAGCACCATAAGGGCTTGTCATGTTGACCAAACTGAAGTTGAAACATCTTGTTTTACCAAAGGGAAGGAGTAATTTTCGGACAGTTTTTCTTATTTTCCCAAAATATCGATTTTGTACTTACGACCACCATCTCATTCTTAGTCAGCGATATAGTATATGATTATGTTGTCTGTCCATCGCAAAATGGAATAGGAATCGCCATGGTGAACTGTAAAGGGACATACCACTAAGCACACATACAAGTTATGTTATCCAGGATTAACGGTTATTGGTGATACTTATCTACTCCAGGTGGCAGTTAACACGAGTCAAAGCTTTGGCACAAACATCGCGTTTGATTTAATATTTGCGTTGGTGTGTGACCCAGTCTCTGTTGTTATACAATGGATAATAATCACGTACGATTGTATCGCGTTTCGATGTGCGCATTAGCATATAGTTTAAAATGTATTTGTACGCTTATATGTGGGCGACCTTATTATGCTCCATTGTAAATAATCACTTCTCTGTCCTATGAAAGCTACCAGAGGTAAATTCATTAGAATCAACGTTTGCTCATCGAGCCATTTTGTACCCGTTCATATTTATTTTTAAATGACATGCGGTAAACGACAGTAAACAAAAACACGAAAATCCGTTGGTCCCTTTGTCTGAACAGTGTTGTTACATTTTGTGTCAACACTGGCCATCAACATTGGTATGCATTTAGTACGGCACCAATGAACGGAACAACATTTATTGTCTTAGATTCTACTGCAATTGCATAAATGTATACTAGTACGAGAGGTGTTCAACTTAATTATGAACAGAAAATGAACATCGATATTTTGTTACTCTAACAATGAAATTGCATAAAAACTTTTATATTCTGTAAATTAGTGTATCAAGAAGTATATTTAATAATTGTAAATTGTCAATACGTTACGGTTAAATCATAACCTGCATTGGAGTAGAGGGTGTTGTTATTTGCGTTTTGAAGGTCCAAAACTCATAATAATTACGCTTTCATTTTCCTTCTTTAATCGTTGTTTTAGTATCAGCAAACAATATATAGCTTTTATGTCAGATTTGTCTCAAGTTCAGACTCTGATTTTTGCAAAATCTGAATTTGAGATGAGATTTCTACTTTAGATGCCTCGATAGATCGGGGTCTGGAGTAGAAACGAACAAATCACTACGACAAACTTCCATCACAAGGAAAACCCTCAAAACAACATTCAACAAAAGCAGTATTAATGCCTTTCCAGGATAAGCAAGTAGCATATCCAAACCGATTTAAAAGGGGGCAGTTAACACATCCCCTCCTTTTCATTTATAATTTGCGTTGGCACTCGATCAAGACTGTTTTGTTAGACAATGGATAATGTCCACATAATTTTGTATTGCTTGTCGATGTGTGCATTAGCAATCACCTTTGTAGTTTTAGTTGTATTTATAGAATGAATGATATGTGGGCGATCCCATTACGTCCCATTGTAAATATTTATTTATGTGGTTGTCGCTTTCATTCATTGCAGTTAAACATTTTCTGAGGGTAATATCCTAGAGGTATGGCGCACGCTTTTTTATGAAAAGGCCCGAGTTCGATCCCCGTCCCTGTCACTGCTTAATTTCTCTGAGCAAAAGTTAACCACAATGCTCCATTTTACCCAGGTGTGTGAATGGATTCCTGAGAAGACCGAACTCAAATATAGTCAGGTGACACTTTGGCTCTTATAGCATGGGGTCTGCTATGAAAGTCAACACGCGATGTTATATACAAAAACGTTCAGGAATGTCTGCTGATTAAAAAAAGGCGGGATCATCGGACGATATAGCGTTTGAGTAATCCAAGATGGCGTCCAAGATGGCCGCCAAAATTTTCGAATATAATGTGGTTGTCAGTGTGTTGCATGTACAAACTTGTTTAATAGGCGGTCGAATACGAGTACAAATATGGCAGAAATTGTGACATGATACTGTTACAACATCATACATGTACGAGGGTCATTCAATATATTCGTAGACAATAGTTCTCATTTTATTACATTTGTGTTTAAATAATAATTTCTTATATCATTATCAACGTCTATCTATTACCTACCGTAGCTACAAATTTATCTATAATTATGCAACACAGTAGCATGTCAGCAGCCGTTGTATTACCATAGTAACGCGCTACCACCCCGACCGACGTAACGTACCCTTTTCAATAGTTCAATTAGTTATAAATTCCGAATTAATCCATTTACATTCCCATATGTTTGCCAGATTATTGCAAGATATTATCATAATATTTGGTGAAATTATAAAGCTGTTTCGACGTTTGAGTTTGAATTGAGAAGTGTTTGATCTATGTCTGTCATGTTGTCATTTACGTAAAAATGCCGATGAATTCACGCAAGGAAATTTGTGCAACTGTTAAATTGTGCACTTGTCTTGGAAATAAACAACAAAAACACATAAGCTGCGAATGAAAGCAAACGGAGAACATGCAGTATTCAGTGTCCCTGTGTATTAGTGACAAAAGCACATGTCTGAAGAGCAGCATGGTATTAAAAATGAAAGAGGGATCGAACGAAATTGGCAAACGTATGGACGTTTGAGGAAACGCCAGTCAAACTTTCCGAGGCTTTTCAATTTAGCATACAACCATTGAGTTCAGCTTAATTAATACTTAACTTTGAATACATAAAATGTTGTAGTAGATCTATTTAATAATATAAACTTAAATATTTGTGTTCAATTCCATATTAATGACATAATTCCATTTCGGGTTTACCATTTGAAAAATAGCAAAACGTCTTGAACGTCGCTGACGTCAGAATATATTTGCGCTGTGTGGTGGTTGCGGTAAGGTGGTAGTTTTGTTTTATCCATATCGTCATTAAAAATGCGTCGATTCGTGCAATATTTTCTGCACTTGTGTCCGAAAGGCTGTAGTTTAGTGTGATATAATTAGCTATTATCTGTGTCAATGTGTATCAAAATGACGAGAACAGTCCACGAATTTATTGAATGACCCTCGTACGTATATGACTGGTTTAGAATGAGAATGTCGTAAGTGCCATTTACGACATAATAAGACTAATGCATATTTGAAATCCACATCATAAGGCGCTTCTTATGAGCCTAGTTTCATGAAAATCGGAACTTGTCATGTGGACCAAACTGAAGTTGAAAAAGCTTGTTTTTCCAAAGTAAATAGTGATTGCCAGACAGTTTTTTCTTGTTTTCTCAAAGTATTGATATTGTAGTTACGACATTCTGATTCTAAACCAGCGATACGATTATCGATGGTCACTACTATAATGATTGTAGCAATTTATCGTGATAGCATCCACAAGTTACATACATATATTATCCAATGCAAATATAGATACAAAGGCAGATATTTTTGGCACAGTTTAAAGGAGCGTTATGGTAAACAAATGCATGCTGCATTTTATAGTCATATTATATTCTAGGTCTTCAAACAACTATAACACAGCTCTATCCAAAGGCGAAAATCAAACCGAATGTCAAATGGTATGCGTCATAATGCTTTGCTGATGACTGACAGTTGCGCATGAATGATGAAAAGGCCGGCGCAAAAATAATAAAATGTGAAAATTAATTACAAGTAAATAGTTGTACGTGTGTTTTCAATGTATTATAAAGTTGCGGCGTCCGATGATGCTGTAAAATATTCCCAATCCCACAATGGACAGAAAAAGCCCCGAGAATTGTAGTATTTGTTATTACAATCAATATTGACTAAATGATTTCACAATATTCTCTATTTATACAACTGTTAGTCAATACGCTGAGTGTTGACATATGTGCCTGCTATACTTGTAGCTGATGCATAAATATCTTATGTGTCTCGGAACAAGATGGAAATGGAACAATTAGGAAAATGTTTGTTCAATCGATCGTCGTGATTACTTGCTGATATCATTGTATTACCAAGTATTGAATTGTAACCCGGATATGATTGTGATATATGAATGATCGTTCTGAGTGATGGTGTAAATATCAATCGCTCCGACTACGAATGAATGAAAAGGGAAAATGTAAGGCATAGCAATTATGCATATGTTAAGCGATCGGGGCAATGAGTCGAAATTAATTTACATTTGTACTCGGAAAAGAAATTTGAATAATAAATCATTGTTGTAAATACACAAAAGGTTAAAATAACTGCCTTCACAGGTAGGACATCATTCAGCATAAGCAGTATGATACTGTTTTATCAAAGCATTTACGGAAACCTTAAATTTACAATTAACTTTAAATTATTTCTGCAACACCCACCGGAAAGAAATAGTCTCCATAGGTAGACACGAACGTAGGTTTCCATATGCAGTCCAATGACCAGGGGACGTTATAATCCCAAAGGGTGCTTGAGTGGCTTAACCGCAGAAGAGTCCCAGAAAATTGGTATTACTAACCTTTTTTAACTAACAATACACTAAGAGTTTGTTGATCCAACCAATAATGATGTACATGTACTTGCTGTCGCTAACATATATACTTTGGTATATGCTAGTGGAAAATGAGAAAATCGCCAATACATCCATACGTCACGCTGTCGAAAATAGCTTGGTTGAGATGGTGCACACACAATATGAGAAATGTTAAAGTTTGAATTCCATAATTTCTGCTACTTTAATTGAATTATTCTTTTGATGAAATGTGTTTAATTAGTATTGTTTCATGGAAAATACGAGAGGTGTTCAACTTATTTATGAACAGAAAATGAACATCAATATTGTGTTACTCTAACAATGAAATTGAATAAAAACTTTTATATTGTATAAAGTAGTGTATCAAAAAGTAAATATGATAATTGTAAATTGCCAATACGTTATGGTTAAATCATAATCAACATTAGGGTAAAGGGTGTTGTTATTTGCGTTTTGAAGGTCCGAAACTCGTAATAATTACATTTACATCGTCCTTTTTTAATCTATGTTTTAGTATCAACCAGATGGAAAATTATATTGTCACAGCATGAGAAGACTACGACATCCACTGTTTGGTTATAATATATATCGAAGTTATATTCTTAAGTTTTTTTTATTTGGCGTTGTATTTGGTGACTTGAAGCTGAATCTGTACGAAACACTATGTTCTTGGAACAGTCACTAGGAACGATACGTAACTCTTTTTTGTTGAAAACCTTATTTGAAACGGTTCGTACATAGACCACAGCCTTCAATTTCGTCAATTTGATATTGATTTTGATGTGCGTATTTCCATAACAACAAACCCAATGCCTTTCCATGAAAACGGCCGCGAACACACAATGCTGGACAAACATGAACTTCTCCCTGTCCCTGTGACTTTTTCTAAAATAGCACACCATAATATATCATAACAATCTTTAAGATTCAGCATTGCTTCCCCATAATGAAACAGTTCTTCCACATAATGTTGTTTATTTCGCATTTCTAGATTCCAAGTCTTTTGGCTGCGAGGCATGTTTTTCTTGATTTGCAGGGTATGAACTTCGCATTTTCCCAGAACTATGCATTAAACAGTTTCGAAATAATGTCACTGATAGTTTCTATGGACACTCCCATCTGTGGTACTATTCCACGTTTTGCTAATGGATTCATCATAGATATCATAAAACCAATTTAACTTTATAATGTAGGTTTTGGCAATGTTGGGCAATTTTCAATTTTTGGTGCCATTTCACAATTACTGGAAACAGAACTTTAATGACGCGTCTTACGACAAATATTACTGATGTTCTCATTAAAAATGCAAAATAAAAAATTACCAACACTTTTTTGATGCTTATAAAAGGACCATTTTGCCTTAAAAACAGGAAAAACAACATCATCTACTAAATTGTTGTTTTAAGCTATAACCAAATAAAATATACAATGTATGATGATCATATGTTCAACTTAAAACATTTTCTCGCATGGTTTAAAAAAGATATTTCAATTATTTTCATTCAATATTGCACAATCGGTGTTCATGTTTTGTTCATAAATAAGTTGAACACCTCTCGTATAGCGGAGCCATTGGTCGAGTTGAGACCAATGTGTTCAGCTTAACAAGTGGTCGTTTTTTGACATTGCTCCTTACTGAGTGACCCAGCCTAATAATTTGATCGATTCAAGAAGTAGCCCGATTTAAAGACGGATTGATTAAGAAGCACTAACTATTTCAAACTAACCATTGGTCGATTTGAAAACTAAGATCGCACGGCCTAACATTTGTCATTTCAGATCTGCATTAACTCTTCACTCTGTACAGCATTGTACCTCGAAGATTATGCATTGAGACTAGGCTGTGTACTCCGTATCAAACTAAAGGATATTACGTCCCTTTTAAAATGTCCAGTTACCAACCATTGATCAAACGCAGCCAATTCGCACGTGTGTCAACATTTAAGCAATTATAGAAGACCTTTATCACTGGGTACACCCTCTATTTTTAGAACTGGAAAAACCGTTACTTGGGACGTGTGACTTTCGGTTTGAACAAGGTAAATGATCCATAAACCTCAACGAGTGCACTGTATGCCTTAAGGGTTGCCACGTACAGGTTGTCATCATTTTCTTTGAAACGATTCTCCAATTACACAAAACAGCCGGTACTATTTTTTTATTTGAAAATTAAAAATTTGTATCGGCTATTTTATTTAATCCGTGAATCTTTTTAAAGAAATTCATGACACCGTGAACGTAGCAACACTAAATGCATACGGTGAGCTAGCTGAGGTTGATGGATCGCAAGTTGGTAGATAGAAAATCAAATATTTACCTGAAAATCACCGTCCTAGGTAACGGTTTTTCATTTTCTAAAACAAGACGGTGTATCCAGTGTTTATAACGTTGACATTATTTTTCTATGTCTACGTACGCTTTAGCGCTTTATGCAGATCGAAGCGAGTCCTCATTATTTTGGAATTATATTAATATAAACTTATTTTACTGAATGGATTTTTACTTAACATTCCTGTGAGACGCGTTCTAATATATTTTTTTAATATTTTTGATAGACAAGGATAAGCCTCTTTAAATGTATTGGATCAGCAAATGCATAAAAAACCTTTACATAAAAATATTCCTGTTCGAATATTCGAACTGTAAATCAGGATTCGAACATACCGCGTTAACAGACAAGATGTTCTAATATTCTTTGGTACGCCTAATTGAGTCATTAACTCAGTGCCCTGTGAGGGTTAAAGCAGTGTGTCCGTGTGCAAATTGACTTTTTATTTCAGCACAATCAGAATGGTGTTATCCAAATAACATACACAATATGGTAGAAATTTGGTCAAATGAATATTTTACTGCTTAGACTAGAAGAATCGATGAGTTCCGAAGCATTCAAACTTAGCGAATGCAAATATAGGTTTGGCTGAATATGTGATTTCGTTATTTCTATTTCTGGTCCTTTTTCGACTTGGCCCATTACGGCGAGAGATATGCATCAAAAGAAAATTCTGCGGTAATTAGAAATTCATGCAATTCATGCTATAAATCGCCCGGATTAGGAACGAGGCTTAGACGATTCCCCAGCAGAAGATGATTTACATTATATTATCGTGAAAACTAACCGAATGTCGTGTTGTCTGGCGACAAAGTCTGTGATGCCATGGTAACATTTTGCTAAATACAGACATTTGTATATCTGTGATCACAAAAACATACTGAAAACTGAAAAAGGGACTAAATTATTGCTATGTTATTATTCCTTTCCGCCTACATGATTAAGATTATATTGTAGGACTTATTTACGAAACCATTTTATGTTAGCGAGTAATCATTTCATTCGCGTGATAGGTTTATCTTTTTCGTGTTAAACATATGTCAATGTACCCTTTAAAAGTCGTTTAAAATTACATGTACGTGGGGTGTTCCACAATTAATAGGACATTTTTCATAGCAGCACAACGAATCAGAAATTAAGAAAACTAATTGTATATTAAATTTCGATCTTTCCCTGACAAACATGCGAAATATCAAAGAAATTGGATGAAAAATAAGAAATATATTAAACATTAAATATGCTATGTATCAAGGAGGCGGGTCGCACCGCGACGTTATTATGAAGTCGCATTTCAAGCACAGTATTTTAACACAAAGAAACATTATATATTTTTGTTTATAGTCATCCTGACTTTCTAAACAGATCTAATAACACTGTTCCGATTGTTTAAATGTGTTTTCGTAACCCTGTTCACACAAATGTCTTGCAATGGTGTTAGAAATTGCTGAAACATTGGAGCGTCTATCAGGGTTCAAACAGTGTTATTAACGTCAACTTAATTTTCTATGACCTCACCTGTGCTTATTTGTAAGTTTATAAATCCGCGATCTGTAAACAATTTGAGCCAACAGAACACAAGTGGCTGCTTAATGCCACTACATTACATGCATTTCATTATTTCATTGGTTAGCACTGTTGGTTTTCCAAATGCATTCCATTATTTGACAATCTCGCGGTTTCTGTTTATTGGCATTGACGTCATTTTCATCCATGACGCGCTTAGATACGTTCCCATGATCACTGACTTATGATAATAAACACGGACCGATTTCTTCACAAGTTTGCATGCGCATGTCAAAGTCATCCACGTAATGACATACAATTAGGCGTTAATATTTATCAAGTGGTTATTGAGATATTCTCATTTTTAATAAGAATAGTAATGACAAATAATAGTGTGACCCGCCTTTGCGTTGCATGGTTTCTATGACAACGCTTTGTATGAGCATCATCAGCAACAACGAAATTCTGTTGTTACCAGTATATAGAGCATACATTGCTAAGCATATGAGACAAATTTCACTAAAATATAAGCATTGAGTTAGAAGTTATGAGAAAAGTCCTATTATTTCTGGAACACCCCTCGTATAAGTACTTTAATGCTTTCTGAAATATTAAATATGGTTTCTTTGGCTCAAGTACCAAGTCTGGACTGCTTAAATGGGTACGTAGGTATAGTTATATGGGGTATATTTAACTCCAAAGTAACACCGCTGATGATTACTGATATACGTAGGTATAGTTATATGTGGTATATTCAAACTCCAAAGTAAGGCAGCTGATAATTACGTAGCACAGTATAAATTAAACATCACGACTTTATCCTAAGATTCGTCAATCTGTAACCAAAAGCCATAGCTCCTTATTGTATTCGGACATGTTATTGAGATATTTGCGCATTCATGATAATGTAAACTAACGGACATTGTCACAAGTCAATGACGTAAATGACATCTTTGGACTTCTGAACTGTCGACATTTCCTCATCCTGAAGTAACCTTGTTAACAACATAGCCTGGTACTCAAGCTCTGCATGTCTCTTATCGTAGTATATTAATGACGATCTTATGTTGTAGATTTTTAATTATCGGTCAATATTTCCGCACATCATGTTTTCAGTGCTCTTTGTCGATTTCTCCCCGACCTTTTAATTCTGTTACCACACGAACATTCCTTACGCGTCGTCATTCTAATGGTAAGTTTGTAGCATATATGCATTTCAACATGTGTGACACAATGAGTGACGCCATTGAAATTCAGCTGTAGACAACAAAATAAAGCGTTTACGTCATATCTGGTCAGTGTAGACCTGTCAAACGAAAATAAAATCGTTTCCTTTGTCAATAATTTTGAACAAATTTAAGTTTGACCTTGTATCACCCATTCGCATGTCGGCATTGATTTCACGTAGCATCTTATGAGAGTATATACAAAACAGAGACATGTCTTTATGCTTTAACAGATGTGTTGAATTTTGAAATATTGGCATTGGTATTTTATGACAACAAGACTTCGACACCGACTTCTCTATCGCATTCATGTTCGACTTTAAAGCAAATAACCTTAAAACCGAAGTTTGACTAAAAAACATTTTTTTCGAATTATACCATTGAAAGTGCGTTTTGGTGATTTTATTACTCGTATCATCGTATGTGGGTTCGAAGTCATACAAGATTTGCCTGTATGAACTAATGAATATTTCACAATATTAATGAATCTTCTTCAGAGGCAGTTTTGTATTCCACATGATCGCTCCCGGTTTCGTAGCGTGAGTAATCATATTGACGCATTTTGGAGAGGTGCTGTCACGAATCTCTCGGTGTCGCTGTAAGAATAGCACAAAATGAGCGGCGGCCATTCAGCCGTAATGAATAAATTTGATATTGAATTAAGTACCGCAAGTAAGTCCCATAGTTTATATGTAAATGAGCTTCGCGAGAATGTGAAATGAGAAGAGTTAGAAATGTGTGCTCCAACTAAGGGGAATAAATTATCTGTCGGCGGAAAATGAACTAAGCACCAATACGTCCATAATGCCATTTCGTCAATGCCATACTGTCCAAAATAGCTTGGTGGAGATAGCGTGCACACAACATAAGAAGTATAAAGTTTGAATTCCAAATGTTTTGCTACTTTAATTAAATTATTCGTATTATGAAAAGTGCCTAATAAGTTCTCGTTACATGGCAAAAACAGCCAAACCATTGATCGATTTGTGACCAACGTATTTATCATAATAAGTGGTCGTTTTTCGGACATCGCTCCTTACTCAGTAACCCTCAGTTACTTGATAAATTTCAGAAGAAGCCCCACTTTATCATTTGATTGATTTATGGAGTTACCCATATAAGCCACTGGTTGATCTAAGAAGTGTCTCAAACTATCCACTGGTCGATGTGTGAACTGCACATTCAGTGTACATTTTCTCATTTCAGATCTGTGTTAAATCTTGACTATGTAAAGTATTGTACCTATTGTACTAGAAGATCATGCATGAAGACAAGTCTATGTGCTTCGTATCAAACTAACCACTGGTCGATGCTTGAACTGAGCAGGCAGTCTAACATTTTGTCATTTGAGATCTGTGTTAAATCTTGACTATATACAGTATTGTACCTATTGTACTAGAAAATCATGCATGAAGACATGTATATGTGCTTCGTATCAAACTAAGCACTAGCCAATGCTTGAACTGAGCACGCAGTCTAACATTTTGTCATTTCAGATCTGTGTTAAATCTTGACTATATACAGTATTGTACCTATTGTACTAGAAAATCATGCATGAAGACATGTCTATGTGCTTCGTATCAAACTAACCACTGGTCGATGCTTGAACTGAGCACGCAGTCTAACATTTTGTCATTTGAGATCTGTGTTAAATCTTGACTATATACAGTATTGTACCTATTGTACTAGAAAATCATGCATGAAGACATGTATATGTGCTTCGTATCAAACTAAGCACTGGCCAATGCTTGAACTGAGCACGCAGTCTAACATTTTGTCATTTCAGATCTGTGTTAAATCTTGACTATGTACAGTATTGTACCTATTTTACTAGAAGATCATGCATGAAGACATGTATATGTGCTTCGTATCAAACTAAGCACTGGCCAATGCTTGAACTGAGCACGCAGTCTAACATTTTGTCATTTCAGATCTGTGTTAAATCTTGACTATGTACAGTATTGTACCTATTGTACTAGAAGATCATGCATGAAGACATGTCTATGTGCTTCGTATCAATCTAACGGTCATTCGGTCCTTTTTAGCAAAATCTGTCTTATACAATGTAGATTCTTCAGTAACCAACCATTTATCACATCTCAACCAACTCGTACTTGTGTCAACATTACAGCAATTATAAAATATCTTAATAAAGTTGGCACTATGTTTCTATTTCTACATACGCTTCAGCGCTTTATGCACATCTAATCAAGTCGAAATTCTCATAATCTTTGAAAGATATTAATATAAACTGATTTTACTGAATGGACTTTAATTATTATTCCTGTTAGACGCGTTCTTACAATTGTTGATTGAATTAATTCTCTGATATTCCTCGTCATGAATTCATTGCTTCCAAATAAGTGTTACTTCATGAATGCTTCATTTGTATACTAAATGAATATCTGCTTTAAACAGCTCTTTTATCAGTTATCGATTTCGTTTAATGGAAATACATTGTAGAATCAAAAATATCATGCTGAGAGTGATTCGCACAAATCTGTATTGATTACGCGACACCCGATGTTCCCGTAGTTGCTAATGGGCTGAAGTGTTACCAAACGGCATAAGTGTTAGTTAGGAGCCGAGAGTGACAACCTAAATAGTGGATAGTGTTTTAACTCGACAATTAACACAGTGACTGCTAATTTGTTCCACATCTCGTAGTATCATAGTAATTAGATAACTCTACCTGAACTTCGATTAGTTTGTACACTTCATGCTAATTATTCCCTCGGCTATAAAATATGTTATTTCTAAACACCTAATATCTATAATTACAGTAAATTAAGTAACTTTACTATTTCAATTGTGGAGCATAAAGCGATGGAAATACCAATAGTACATCGTTTTAATTCCTCTATGGTATGATATAGCCACAAGCTGCATTTTGGACCGGTTTTCATCCGGAGGGGACTATAGGTTTGACCTCCGTCCATCCGTCAGTCCGTCCAGAAATCTGGATCCTGTCATTAATCAAAAAGTGTTCAAGCTAGGTTTATGAAACGAGGTATGATTATAGGGACTAATAAGGAGATTATGCACGTCTATTTTATTATTCAGACAAAATTATGCTAGTCATGGCAACATAAACATTAAAAACCTGAAAACCAGATAGGGTAAAAAGTTATAACATGTAGAAGTTTCTATGGTAACCGCAACTTTGAAGTCAAAATGACCTTAACAACGAGATACCTTTTGATTTGCGAGACATTCACAGATAATTCTTGAACATGTTACCAACATCTTACTAGCCAGCAGTACGTGGTTGTCTCCATTTCAACTCCTCGAATACATTTTCTATGATGTTCTGACAATGTGAAGATGGCAGAGGAAATGAATCAAACCTACTCCATGTCACCTGCATATACTCCCAGCTGTCTTATGGATAAGAATATATTTTAGTATATTCAGATAAATTGGCAAAATGTTCTGATAATTAAGTGTGGTAACCCGCTCGTTATTAAATCATAGCGGTTTAGCGAGAATCGTATATACTTCTGTTTTCCTCGGTATATTTCCTACCGGTACTAGCTCTGCAATTACCACGAAGGACCACTTTTATCTATTGTAGCATTAAGGTCCATTTTGAATTTTGGAATTACGCTAACCAAGACCAGAGTACTAACACAACCTGTTTATAAATTCCAATGGAATGAATTATAATATCAATTGCATGTTTAAACTATTGCATGCACATGTACTTCATTAGTTTTATTACTAAAACTTTTTAGTGTATTGTTTGGTGATACCTGTAAAGGCGCCTAATAAATCTGCACGCACTTGTAGCGGATATCAAACTCATACATGTTCGTGTAATGTTTTCATTGAACCAGATTGTTTATGAATGGTTACACAGTTTGACTCAAAGAATCTCACTGAGAGTAGTTCATCAAGTACAAATTTGATTTAAGAATTCCTTAATTAAGAAATATAATAAAAACATTGCGGTATACAATTGTTGCTGATGTGACGACCGATGGTCTTTCAAACGCCATTGGTAAATGAGTTGATGGTGTTAACGACGTTTTAATGGGTAAACGTCGAAAACTCCTTATATATAACACTCACTGTGTTGTGTTATAAAGTTTAACCTGGATTGAACTAAAATTATGTTTAACCGTATCTAAGAATAAAACATAATCGAAATTATGAGTTTTGATATCGAAAATGATTTTTTCAAAATGGCGCGTTTTTGTCTTTTAAACGAACTTGGCTTCACCTTGTGAGTAATTTATTCACTATTTACTCGATACTTGGGAATGGTCTTCTTTAATATCTTTAAATGTTTCTAAAAGTTGATCCTGTGATTTTCTGCACGTCGGCCATTTTATTAACCCTACTATCAATTTCCGCAAGACGTTTACGTCGTGTCATGCTCGTCGAAATCCGTTTAGTGCAATATACTTATCAATTCATAATAATGCTCCAATTTAACGAGTTTCCATCATTTAGGTATCGATAACTTAGAGCATATCGTATTGTTTATCAACAAGAATTTCTAAAATGCTAAAGTTCACCTTAAAAACGAAGGTCGACGTTACGTCAACCTAAGACTACTTCTGCGTTATACAAATTCATGACAACAGTGCCCATGTGAATCCAGACAAAACAACAATCAGTGACTAAAAAAGTACTGCAAGTCCGTTCCAAATTGACAAATAAAAATGCCATACTTTCTGTCCGGAACTACCATCATTCTTTAAACCCTTTAAATAAAAATGTTTTTGTTTGAATATTCGAACTGTAAATCAGGATTCGAACATTCCGCTTTAACAGCTGCAATATTCCAATATTCTTTGGTATGCCTAATTGAGTAATCAAGCCAGTGTCCTGTGAGGGTTAAGCAATATGTCAGTGTGCAAATTGACTTTTTATTTCAGCACAATCAGAATAGTGTTATCCAAATAACATACTAAATACGCTAGAAATGTGGTTCAATGAATATTTTACTGCTAAGTCTAAGAACAATCGATGGATTCCGAAGCATTCAAACTTTGCGAATGCAAATATAGATTCGTCTGAATATGTGATTTCGTTATTTCTATTTCTGGTCCTTTTTCGACTTGGCCCATTACGGCGAGAGATATGCATCAAAAGAAAATGCTACGGTAATTAGAAATTCATGTAATTCATGCTATAAATCGCCCGGATTAGGAACTAGGCTTAGAGGATTCCCCAACAGAAGATAATTTACATTATATTATCGTGAAACTAACCGAATGTCGTGTTGTCTGGCGGCAAAGTCTGTGATGCATGGTAACATTTTGCTAAATATAGACAATTGTATAATCTTTGATCACAAGAACATACTAAAAACTGAAAAAGCAACTTCTTGTAAGTTAGTGATTTGTTATTCCTTGCCACCTACATGATTAAGATTATATTGTAGGGCAAATTTACAAAAACATTTTATGGTAGCGTGAATGATTTCATTCGCGTGATAGGTTAATCTTTTTCTTATACAATATACGTCAAGGTACCCTTTAAAAGTCGTTCAAAATTACATGTATTTGTACTTGTATGCTTTCTGAAATATTAAATATGATTTTTTGTCGCATGAACCTAGGCTGAACTGCTTACATGGGCACGTAGGTATAGTTATACAGGGTTTTCTAAAACGCGAGTATTTAACTCCAAAGTAAGACCGCCGATTATTACGAAGCACAGTGTAAATAAAAAAAAACACGATTTTACACAAAGGTTCGTCGATCTGTAACCAATAGGATAGCCGTAGTTCATTACGGTATTCTGACATGTTATTAAACTATTCGCACATTCATGATAATGGAAACTAACGGACATTGTCACAAGTCAATGACGTAAATGACATCCTTGGACTTCTGAACTGTCGACATTTCCTCATCCTGAAGTAACCTGGTCTCCCACTTAACTGTTTTCCTACACTGTATGTCTCACATTATAATATATAATTGGCGGTCTCATGTTGTAGAATTTGAATTATCGGCCTAAACTTTTACGTCATATCTAGTGAGTGTAGAGCTGTCAACCGAAAATTGAAACATTTCCTCTGTCTCTTACATGTAAATTATAAGAATTTGACGCTAAAAACAATTAAGATTCAATGAAAGAGAAATGCTATTGAATAAAATAAAATATTTGAGAATACATACATGTCAACTATGTTACAATAGAAATGACACTGTATCTGCACTAAAATTATCCGTAGGCAATAACAATGCACTTACTACTGATAATCTGTCTGCGGCGTCAATGACTATAAGTGACGTCATGAGCATTTGATTGTGGTATATGCGTATATTCGCGGAAGGCATTGAGGAAAAAAAGATATTTTAAATGAATACATTGAAGCTAAAGTAAAATACAAATGTACTATAGATAATTATGATAATACTACTGGCAGTACATATTGATGATTTTATCTGCCGCATGTTGCTTCGTAGTCACACAAAATTTGTCTGTATGAACTAATGAATATTTTGCAATATTAATGAATCTTCTTCAGAGGCAGTTATACAGTCCGCATGATCGCTCCCGGTTTCGTTGCGTTAGGAATCATATTGACACATTTTGGAGAGGTGTTGTCACGAATCTCACGGTGTCGCTGTAAGAAAAGCACAAAATGAGCGGCGGTCATTCAGTCGTAATGAATAAATTTGATATTGAATTAAGTACCGCAAGTAAGTCCCATAGTTTATATGTAAATGAGTTTCGTGAGAATGTGAAATGAGAAGGGAATGTAAGGCTAGAATTGTATGCTTCAACTAACGGGAATAAATTATTTGTCGCTGGAAAATGAAAATTCGCCAATACGTCCATACCGCCATTTCGTCAATGAAATACTGTCGAAAATAGCTTGGTGGAAATAGCGTGCACACAATATGAGAAGTATAAAAGTTTGAATTCCAAATGTGTTGCTATTTTAATTAAACAATTCTTATGATGAAATGTGCCTAGTTAGGTCTCGTTTTTTGGCAAACACAGCCAAACCATTGATCGATTAGTAACCAACGTATTTATCATAATAAGTGGTCGTTTGCGGAAATTGCTCCTCCTCAGTTACCCTCAGTTACTTGATATATTTCAGAAGTAGCCCCACTTTATCATTCGATTGATTTGAAGAGAAACCCACTCAAACCACTGGTTGATCTAAGAAGTCTCTCAAAATAACCACTGGTCGATGCTGGAACTGAGCATGCAGTCTAACATTTTGTCATTTCAGATCAGTGTTAAATCTTGACTATGTAAAGAATTGTACCTATTGTGCTAGAAGATCATGCATGAAGACTTGTCTGTGAGCTTCGTATCAAACTAACGGACATTCGGTCCCTTTTAGCAAGATCTGTCTAATACAATGTAGATTCTTCAGTCAGTTACCAACCATTTATCACATCTCAACCAACTCGTACTTATGTTAACATTGCAGCAATTATAAAATACCTTAGTAAAGTGGGATCGATGTTTCTATTTCTACATACGCTTCAGCGCTTTAAGCAAACATAATCAAGTCGAAATTCTCGTAATCTTTGAAAGATATTAATATAAACTGATTTTACTGAATAGACTTTAACTTAACATTCCTGTTAGATGCGTTCTTACAATTGTTGATTCAATTAATTCTTCGATATTACTCGTCATGAATACATTGCTTTCCAATAAGTGTTACTTCATCAATGCTTCATTTGTATACAAAATGAATATCAGCCTTTAAACCGCTCTTTTATCAGTCATCGATTTCGTTAAATGGAAATACATTGTAGAATCAAAAATCTCATACTGAGAGTGATTCGCACCAATCTGTATTGATTACGGGACACCCGATGATCCCGTAGTTGCTAATGGGCCGAAGTGTTATCAAACGGTATGAGTGTTAGTTAGGAGCCGAGAGTGACAACCTAAATAGTGGATAGTGTTTTAACCCGACTATAAAATATGTTATTTCCAAACACCTAATATCTATAATTACAGTAAATTAAGTAATTTTACTATTTCAGTTGTTGGGCATAAAGCGATGGAAATACCAGCAATATATCGTTTTAATTTGTCTATGGTATGATATAGTCACAAGCTGCATTTTGGACAGGTTTTCATCCGGCGGGACTATTTGTTTGCCCTCCGACCATCCGGCAGTCCGTCAAGAAATCTGGAGCCTGTCATTACTCAAACAGTTTTCAAGCTAGGTGTATGAAACTTGGTATGATTATAGGGAATAATTAGGCGATTCTGTACGTCTATTTTATTATTCAGAAAAAATTACGGTTGTCATGGCAACATGAATATTGAAAACCTGAAAACCAGGTAGGATACAAATTTATATCATGGTGCAGTTTCTATGGTTACCGGAAAGTTGAAATCAAAATTCTTGTACATGTCACCACCATCTCGTTTGTCTGCAGTATGTGGATGTCTCCATTAAAATTCCTCCATTAAATGTTCTATGATGTTCTGACAATGTGAAGATGGCAGAGAAAATGAATCAAACCTACTCGATGTCACCAGCATATACTCGAGTATTTATGTTAGTGACAGCAAATTCCTGAGAAGCCATCTAGAATTTGATCTAAACAAACCCACTTTAAGGAATATACACAATACTGGGATGGCCGTATTGCAATTAAAAGATGAATTTCGAGTGCCAGCTGTCCCGTGGTAAGAATATGTTCTAGTACACACGTTGTATTAAGATGACTGGCACATTGTTTTGATAATAGCATAATGTTCTGAAACTGTGGGAAGTAACAGCATGCAATGTGTATAAATGAGAATTTGACGCACAGTAGTAGGACATCATTGAATGTAATATTATTAGAATGATTCATTTAACGGATTGTTTTCGCTTTTTTGAATTCCATAAGACCCCTATTGTAAACTCTGTACATTTTGTATAACCCTTAACACTATGAAACATAGCATGGAACCCCTTGTTTAACCGATTCTCCAATCAAGTCATGACATGTTTCATACTAAAACATAAATAAATAAATAAACTAGCTATTAGTAAAAGACCACACTGTGATAAAAGTTAAACTCGGAATTGTCTTCTGGTACACTGTTTACTGACCATAACAAAACAGAGCATCTCTTTTTTTCTTTCGCAAAACATACACAACATGTAAATATGAGGAACATATAGAGTAATGATACTGCAAGGCATTTGAAGACATTCCTTGCACAGTGGCAATCAAACGGGATAAGTAGAAATATCATCAAATTTTATCTTAAAATCACATAGCTTCCTTTTGACGACTGCTATTCTATTTTGGGTTCAGAATAGTTGCCAATAAACAAAATAACGGAAATATTGTAGTTCAAATAGAATTTGTTTGTGAGACGTAATAATAGTACACAGTCATGTTACCTTTGATGATAAGATGAAAGAGTTAATACTTTATACAAGTACGAAGGGCGCTCCAAGAGGGTCGGAACAAGTACAGTAATATTTCTAAACGATATTAGTGATCTTGCACGATGAATTGGATGATTATACAAAATCTAATATAATAAACATGCAGCTACAACCGTTGATGTTGTATTGGTAAATATCAAGGAATACAAATATAGCAGCACCTCCTCCAAAAATAGTTGGATCACTCCTTGTAGTTACAAATTATGACAGCTCCAAAAACAAATATTGCTTGCTCAATATTGACTCACAATGATACCGCTGTTGGCGAATGTAATACTTACACTAACTTTTATGCTAACACTTCTAACAATACGGCCAATACTGTGTATCAAACATGGAAATAACAAAGACGTGCCGAATGAAGCGTTCGAGTGATATATTGTGTCTGTGATTGGTCGAAACATATAATTCTATAACGTCACATCTATTATGTAACGGCGACTCCTAGAACTCATTCCGGGAGGTGTCTCGTTTTCAATAAATGATTTTGCTGTACAAAGTTAAATTGTTTTATGAACGATATTTATCTTGGAACACGCATTCTTTACCCAATGAACTCTATAAGCCCGCTGACTTATATACCAAAAATTCCATTCCAACTATCTATTCCACATAACCAATGAATACCGAAGAGGTCGTATCTGATTGCAAAACAACTTGTTTTGAATAGCCTTTTCATCAAGTGTTTTGCATTGTTTTTCAAAAGGAACTAAATCCAGCAGATCGTATCCGAGCCATTTACAAAGTTATCGTATATAACGTACCTAATCCCCTTCACCCCAGTGGGACGACATAAAGTTGCATGGTCTCTCATCAATTGTGTCGGTCCATGGTAATGACCTGTAATGAATATTTCCTAAGCCTTTTCAAAGGCACTAACTCTCTTTCAATTTTATGAGTTCTCTATCGCAATCGAGTTTGATTTATAATCGGTATGAAACAAATATTTTGTTGATGACAACGTGACAACGTTCAATACATTTACATCGTCGGAACTCACTCTCGACCCATTACGTTATACAACATACTATCGAACTTAATGTAGTCATGTAGCGTGGCTATCCAACGATATAATCTTACTATCTTCAAAATACGAGTAAGGTCACTTCGTTTATTGGAATATTCAACAATATTTCATTCATATACTTCTTTCTCATGAGTTTATGTTCACATTGCTGCGAATAATGACAAATCCAAGAACTAATACAATGTACATAAAATCTAATATTAACCTGGCAGTTGGATGTTCACTGGGTACGGGGATACCCTTGTTTTCAGGTGTACATTATTATGAATACTGTATCAACAATTTAGTTGTATTGTATCACCAAATACATACAAAATATAAACATATTCGTGTTGGAGTATTCGAACTGTAAATCAGGATTCGAACATACCACGTTAAAACCCACAATATTCAGATAGTAATTGGTAGGCCTAATTAAGTCATAAAGTCAGTGCCCTGTGAGGGTTGAAGCAATATGCCAGTGTGAAAATTGACTTTATATTTCAGCACAATCAGAATAGTGTTATCCAAATAACATACTAAATACGCTAGAAATGTGGTTCAATGAATATGTTACTGCTTAGTCTAAGAACAATCGATGAATTCCGAAACATTCAAATTGAGCGAATGCAAATATAGGTTTCTCTGAATATGTGATTTCGCTATATCTGTATATGGACCTTGTTAGATATATGCATCAAAAGAAAATGCTGCGGTAATAAGAAATTCATGTAATTCATGCTTTAAATCGACCGGATTAGGAACGAGGCTTAGAGGATTCCACAACAGAAGATAATTTACATTATATTATCGTGAAAACTAACCGAACGTCGTGTTGTCTGACGGCAATGTCTGTGATACCATGGTAACATTTTGCTAAATACAGACGTTTGTATAACTTTGGTAACAAGAACATACCGATACTGAAAGAAGAATTAAATTATTGCTACTTTGTATTTATTATTTTCCGCCTACACGATTAAGATTATATTTTAGGACTAATTTACGAAAACATTTTATGGTAGCGTGTATTCATTTAATTTCATTTGCGTGATAAGTTTTATTCACACATGTGTATCTGTTTCTTGAACAAAATATGTCAATGTACCCTTTAAAGGTTGTCTTAAATGTGATGTATATATTCTAATAACGCAGGCTTAGATGTGAAGGTCGTTATAAGACTAACGCATATTTGAAATCCGCACCATAAGGCTCTTCTTATGAGCGTATTGAAAATCGGAACTTGTCCTGTTGACCAAACTGAAGTTGAAAAAGCGTGTTTTACCATAAGTAAAGAGTGGTTGTCAGATGGTTTTGTTTATTGCTTTTTCTCCATCAACACGAGTTGGACTAAATCGATCAACAATGAATAATTAAATGCATTATATAAATAATGAACCAGTAATCTACTCCAATGAATACAAAATTTGACTTATAGTCCAGTAAGGATATTGTGACATTGACGTCATCGTTTATGTGTAACCAAAATATTAAAACCATTGCTTAAACAGGTAGGGTTTAGTTTGGTATTGAACTGTTGTTATAATAATTTATTCTTGTTTTACACTATTATAGTGGATTATTCCACTGTGTCACTGTATTCTTACCCTAACTGAACTTTACACGTATGTACATTTTGTAATACAAAAAATAAACATATACAATTTACAGAAGCGACGCTTGTTTCACTACATTACGGGCTAAATCCCGATCACCAAAGGTCGCTTTTTGTAGGATCAGAGAAAACTCGGTATGCTGATTTTAAGACAATGTAGAACTTTGATAATAGAGCTCACAGCAATGGAAGACCCCTGGTGTTTCAGATATATTTAGAAAATGGCTATTGCACATGGACCGACCCATTTGATGAGAAACCATGCAACCATTTGTCCAACTGAGGTTGGAGATGATTTGTAAACGTCTGATGTAATATATATGCATAGGATTTGGTTCCTTTTGAAAAAAACCCCGAAGAGAAACAATTGACAAAAAGCCTATCAAAAAGAAGAAATGTTCAGGTCTCCTGTAATCAAATACGACCACGACGCTAATCATTGGTTATTGGAGATCATTATTTGGAATGGAATATTTGGTATATAAGTATAAGTCAGAGGGCGTATATATAGAGTTCATTGGGTAATTCCATGCTTGCTACCAGATAAGCATCACTCATAAGACAATTTCATTTCGTACAGAAACATAATTTATTGAAAACGAGACACCTCCCGGAATGAATTCTAGGAGTCGTCGTAACATAATAGATGTGACGTCATAGGATTCTGTATTTAGACCGATCACAAACACAATGTATCACTGGAACGTATCATTCGGGACGTCTTTGATTTTTCCAAGTTTGATACTTTGTTTGGAATTGTTAACTTTATAGTTACTATTACATTCGCCTGCCTACAGCAGTGCCAGTGCAAGTCAATATTAAACAAGCATTATTTGTTTGAGCTGTCATACTATGTTTTAACGAGGAATGTTCGAAACGTTTGGGGACATGGCTGTAATATGATTATACCTTGATATTTTTAAATAAAAAAATCAACAATTGTAGATTTTTTTGTATTATACAATTCCACTCGCAATACTATCTCAATGGTTTAAAAATATTACTGCCCTTGTCCCAAACCTCTTTGAACACCCTTCGTACATGTTCTGTTACTGTGTTTATTGTCAAACATTCTGAACTGAAAATATACTATATCAGGCATCAAAAGGAAACTACTAAAATATGTGATTTTACGATAAAATTTGATGATATTTCTTCTTATCCAGTTTGATTGCCACCTTACAGGGAATGTCCTCAAGTCCCTTTATACAGTAAACAGTGTACCAGACTACTATACCGAGGTTAACGTCTTACATAATATCGTCTCTTTTACTAGTGGTTTATTTTATTTATATGTAAGTGTATGAAAAGTGGCATGGCTGGATACGAGGATCGTTCACTCACGAGGTTTCGTTCGTGACAGACATGTTTTAGTGTTAAGGGTTACCAGTAGGGGTCTTATGATATTCAACAAAATCCGTAAAAATCCGTTCAATAAAATTATTATGATTTTATTACATTTAATGACATCCTAAGCGTTATCAATAAAATAACATTGATAAATACATGAACAGTCCAGTTAGGATAAAATATACAGTGACGCAGTGGAACAATCCACTATAACGGTGAAAAAAACGGTGTATAAAGGCTGATGACAACAGTTCAATAGCAAACAAAACTCCACCTATTTAAGGGCATTCGTTCCATTTCAGTTGAGCGGAAGTGAAAAAAATCGCAGTCCCTTAGACGTATCTCAAGCATCTAACTACCATGATCAAAACGTATGCAAAAGTTTAAAATTGATAGTACATTTTCATGTCTTAAAATCGCGATATTTCTGAATTTGAAATACTAATTTACAGTTTTGATAAAAAATATCGAAGAAACTACTGATGAGGCCTTACGTATGATTTATTCGAAATGGTTTTAAACACCAAATCTCAAGAGTTGGTTAACAACGTTTGTAAAACGTAATACTATGCGCTCGAACATATCAAAACTAGTTAATATTTTCTAACCGCAGTCCAAACTATCTAAAAGAAGGTTCTTTTGTGTTTATTTCTAAAGTGTATTGACAAGCATTTGCAGGAGAAACAACCCTTTTACTGTTAACATATTTTATTATTAACATTTATTAAACGCGTATTATCGCGAAACTATAGACCACGGATGCAAAACGTTGTAACCTCCTCTGATTTCAGCATTTCCGAAATCACAATAACTTCAATTAAAAAATATCTAACCGAGCAATCGTCATGAAATTTACTATGAAACTTCTATAATTGTTACTGTACTTGTTGCATATACGAAAACCGTATGTTGTACGACGATTTTTCACGTAAAACATATTTTTAAAAAAAATACATATTTTATAATACTAGTATTATTTAAAAATACAAATAACTAACGAAGTATATGATAAACTTTCATGTATGCCAAGTTTTATGCTTTTTTAACCAAAACTTTTTCGGTAAAATACATTTTTCAGTTTTTAGGGGTTGTCCCTTAAATCTACGAATGTCTTAAAAACTAGCCAAGCAAAACTGTTGGGAATTTTCTAAATGATTGTCATTGATCTGTTCTTCATAAAAATAACAGGTTTTATATACCGTGTACAGAAAATTTCAAAAGGAACGAATGTCCTTAAGCAATGGTTTTAATGTTTTGGTTACACATAAACGATGATGTCACTGTCAAGATAGCCTAACTGGACTATAAGTATAGTTTTAACTAGTTTGTTACTAAATAACATGGGATTCAAGAATCAAAGTACTAAATGAACCTCACTTAATGAGATTCGTTCATGAAATGTTAATAATGACATTAATCCATTAACAATGTGGTTCAATGTAAACAGTACACGTGGGGTTGATATCCGCTAAAAATGCGCTCAACTTCATTAGATACCTTTACATGTATCAACAAACAATACATTGAACAGTCGGTTGATCCAACCAATAATAAAGTACATGTACATGCAATAGTTTAAACATGGAACTGATAGTATATTTTAACTAAATCATTGAATTGGAATTTTTAAGTAATGAGTAATCACACATCATTATTAGAACATTTTGTCAATCATCTAAGTATCGCTGGGTTATAATGAGAAGGTCGTAAGTACAAAAATGCAATTTTGTGAAAACAAGAATAAACTGTTCGAAAGTACTCTTTAGTATGGAACATAAGCTGTTTCGCTATTAGTTTGGTCAACACGACAAGTTCCGATTTTCATGAAAATAGGATCATAAGAAGTGCCGTATGATGCAGATTTGAAATATGTATCAGTACTATAAGGTGAACTTATCATTCTAAGCCAGTGAGTTACTAGAACATATTCCTATCCACAGAACAGCTGGTCCTAGAAATAGCATCTTAATTCCAATACAACCATCCCAATATTGTGTATCGTCCTTTAAGTGGGTTTGTTTAGATTAAATTCTAGATGGCTTCTTACAGATCTCCTGTCACTAACATAAATACTCGAGTGAATGCTGGTGACATCGAGTAGGTTTGTTTCATTTCCTCTACCATCTTCACATTGTCACAACATCATAGAACATGCAGGAATTGTAATGTAGACATCCACGTACTGATGGCAAATGAGATGTTGGTGACATGTACAAGAATGTCTGTGAATGTCTCGTAAAATCAAATCAGTCCAAATACCGTCTCTTTGTTAACATGGCACTTCAAACATGTGCATTTATGTTAAAATTGTAATTTTGCTCAATGCAAGATAGCTATTTTCAGCCTACTCCAAAAATGTAAACTTTTTGTACATGAGCCCTCTCAAAATTGTTTAGTCATAAGAAATAACTTTCAGCTTCAAGAGAATGAAAACAACATCACACGTCCGTTAGCCCAAACACTACTTTCACTTTCTTATTAAAGCCAGAATGTCATTTTTTTCTGAATGAATCAATTTCACTAGATCAAATACATTTGTGTAAAGCATTTAAACTGAATGCCATGATTCTCGTGCAGATTTTTAAGACTTGCCCCAATTCCAGTCAAAACAACGTTTTTACCGAACTATTTGAGTCTGATTTTGGCACGCATAGGTATTTGATGGCTATTAACCTCAATGATCCCTTTGACCATGACCTTATCGAACGTTCAACTCAAGGAAATAACCATTCACCTATCATGCACTTACACAGATTCTCTCAGAAACATTGTGGTATATGATTATGTTGGGATTAATTTTTATAGCATTCACTCTAATGTGAGCCAAAATGCTGCTTATACATATTGTAGGTATGTCAAACAGACCATGAGCATTAATGCAGAAATAAGAAGTAATCTGGTTAACAGGTTATCAATGTATCATGGCAATCACGATTTTGTCCGAATCAGAAGTTATAGACGTGCATAACCTCCTCATTGGTCCCATTCCACATACCGAGTTTTATAAATCTAAAACTGTTTGAGTTATGACAGGACCCGTATTCCTTGCCGGATGGGCGGACGAAAGGTAAACCTATATTCCCTTCCGGTTGAAAACTAGTAGGGAACTAAACGACTGTCCAAAAGAGATGGCGTTTCTATCGATTTATGCTCCCTAATTGAAAGGGAATTGTTACTTAATTTACTGTAATTATAAACAGTATGTGTTTGTAAATTAAATATATTGTACCCAAGGGAATAATTTGAATTGAACGGTACAAACCGATCGAATATCGGGTAGAGTTATCTAATTACTTTAATACTAATAGGTGTGGAACATATTAGCAGCATCAATTGTCGAGTTTAACCATATTCACTATTTAGGCTGTCACTCTCGTCTCCTCACTAACACTTATACCGTTTGGTAACACTTCGGCCCATTAGCAACTACGGGAACATCGGGTGTCGCGTAATAAAAACAGATTTGTGCGAATCACTCTCAGCATGATATTTTTTATTGTACAATGCATTTCCATTAAACGAAATCGATGACTGATAAAAGAGCTGTTTAAAGCAGATATTCATTTTGTATACAAATGAAGCATTCATAAAGTAACGCTTATTTGAAAGCAATGTATTCATAACGAGAAATATCGAAGATTTAATTGAATCAACAATTGTATGAACGCGTCTAAGAGGAATGTTAAGTTAATGTCCATTCAGTAAAATCAGTTTATATTAATATCTTTCAAAGATTATGAGAATTTCAACTTGATTAGATTTGCATAAAGCGCTGAATCGTGTGTAGCAATAAAACGTCATGTCGATTTTATAAAGGGGTTCTGTAAAAGCTGAAATGATGACACAAATGCGAGTTGATTGAGATGAGATAAATGTTTGGTAACTGAACAGTCTATATTGCATTAGATAGCTCATTTTAAAAGGGCCATAAAGGCCTTTAATTTGATACGGAGCACGTGACACGAATTTATGCCTAACCTTCTACCTACAATAGTATACATAGTGAAGATGCAACACATATCTGACTGAATGACAAGGGTTATGCTGCGAGCTCGGTTCACAAATCGACCAGTGGTTAAGTTGAGCAAATCATTAAATCGACCAAATAGCAAGGTTGACATACTCCTTAAAACAGCAAGTGGTTAAAACATGTAGGGCTACTCCTTAAATCAATCAAATGGTTAAGCTGGTCTTATTCTGAAATAGGGCTATAGTGTAAGGAGAAATGTCCGCAAAGCGACCTCTTGTAATGCTGAAAAAATTAGTCTCAAATCGACCAATGGCTCGGTTATTTTTGCCATACAATAAAACCTAATTAAACACATTTCATCAAAAGAATAATGCAATTAAGGAAGCAAACATTATGGAATTCAAGCTTTTATATTTCTCATATTGTGTGTGCACCATCTCCACCAAGGTATTTTCGACATCCTGGCATTGACAAAATGGCAGTGTCGATGTATTGTCGATTTTTTCATTTTCCACCGACAGATAATTTATTCCCGTTAGTTGAAGCATACAATTCTAGCCTTACATTCTCATCTCATTTCACATTCTCACGAAGCTCATTTACATATAAACTATGGGACTTACTTGCGGTACTTAATTCAATATCAAATTTATTCATTACGGCTGAATGGTCGTCGCTCATTTTATGCTAGTCTTACAGCGACACCGTGAGATTCGTGACAGCACCTCTCCAAAATGCGTCAATATGATTCCTCACGCTACGAAACCGGGAGCGATCATGCGGAATATAAAACTGCCCCTGAAGAAGATTCATTAATATTGCGAAATATTCATTAGTTCATATGGGCAAATCTTGTATGACTTTGAAGCAACATACGGCAGATAAAATCACCAATATGTACTGTCAATAGTATAATCATACCTATAATACACTTGTATTTTACTTCAGCTTCAATGTATTCATTTCAAATCTCGCTTTGTTTAAGGTTATTTTCCTCAATACTTTCCGCAAATATAAGAATATATCACAATCAAATGATCATGACGTCGGTTATGATATATCATTACTTTCAAAATTCGAAAAAAAAAATTTTACGTCAATACTTCGGTTTTAAGGTTATTTGCCTTGAAGTCGAACATGAATGCGATAGAGAAGTCGGTGTCGAAGTCTTGTTGTCATAAATATCAATGCCAATATTTCAAAATTCAACACACATGTAAAATCATACAAAGCATGTGTCTGTTCTGTATATTCTCTCATAAGAAGCCAGGTGATCAATGCCGACATGCGAAGGGGTCATACGACGTCAATTAGGTCAAACTTAAAAATTATTGATGTTCTTCAGCAGCAAATTATTAAAAATGTTCATGCAAGTGACAAAGGAAACGATTTTATTTTCGCTTGACAGGTCTACACTGACCAGACATGACGTAAACGCTTTATTTTGTTGTCGACAGTCGAATTTCAATGGCGTCACTCATTGCGTCACACCTGTTGAAATGCGTATTTGCCAAACATTGAATTGGTACTTACAACTTTCTTATTCTAAACCAGATATATACATGTGATTGTAAACGACTTTTAAAGGGTACAATGACATACTTTGTTCGAGAAGCAGGTACACATCAATGTACGTATATAAAACCTTTCAAGCAAATAAAATGAATACACGCTATCATAAAATATTTTCGTAAACAAGTCCTAACATACATGTATAATAGTATCCGTAACATTGCAATAATTTAGTTCTTTTCAGTTTTCAGTATGTTCTTGTGATCAAAGATATACAGTTGTCTGTATTCAGCAAAATGTTACCTTGGCATCACAGGCGTTGTCGCCAGACAACGCGACATTCGGTTAGTTTTCACGATAATATAATGTAAATTATCTTCTGCTGGGGAATCCTCTAAGCCTCGTTCCTAAATCGGGAGATTTATAGCATGAATTACATGAATTTCTAATTACCGCAGCATTTTCTTTTGATGCATATCTCTCGCCGTAATGGGCCAAGTCGAAAAAGGACTAGATATAGAAATAGCCAAATCACATATTCAGACGAACCTATATTTGCATTCGCTAAGTTTGAATGCTTCGGAATACATCGATTGTTCTTAGACTAAGCAGTAAATATTCATTAAACGACATTTCTACCGTATTTAGTATGTTATTTGGATAACGCTATTCTGATTGTGCTATAATGAAAAGTCAATTTGCACACTGACATATTGCTTTAACTCTCCCAGGGCACTGACTTGATGACTCAATTTGGTATACCAAAGAATATTCGAATATTGCGTTTGTTAACGTGGAATGTTCGAATCCTGATTTACAGTCCGAATATTCCAACAACAATACTTTATTTACAGGGAGTTAATAAAGTTTGAATCCTGATTTACAGTTTGAATATTCGAAAACTAGAATATTTTATGCTCATGTTTTATGTATTTGCTTATCCAGTACAACTAAATTGTTGATAAAATATTGATAATACATTTAAGAAACACGGGTATACCAGTACTGAGTCAGTGAGCATCGAACTACTACCAAATTAAGTTTATATTTTATGTAATTAATATAGCCATTTTTCGTCGTAATATGAACATAAACTTAAGGGTAACAAGACCAACAAAATAGTGTTTAATATTCCAATAAACAAAGGGACCTTACTTAGTAGTGTAATGAAGATAGTAAACTTATAATTATCGTCGGGCATCCACGCTACACGACTACATTACTACATTAAGTTCGATAGCATGAAGTTTAACGTAGTGGATTAAGAGTGGGTTCCGACGATGTAAAATTGAATTGTTGATGATGATAATGTGTCTTCCATTTGACGTTGTCATCAACAAAATAGTTGATGTACACCGATTACAAATCGAGACCGATTTTTAGAAATGAAAAAGCGTGTGTTTGGAGAGTCTCAGGAAATGTTTATTGCACATGAGACCGGTCCAATTGATGAGATACCTTGTATAACCTTATGTCCCAATGTGGAGAGGAGTGGGTACGTAATACGAGAAAAGTCATCAGGATTTGCAAATGTTTGATGTATGAACTAAGGTGCCTTTTGAAAAACCAATATAGAAAAACTTGATAAAAGCCTATCCAAAACAAGAAACTTTCAGGTCTCCAGTAATCAGATACGACCTCTATGGTAGTCATTGGTATACTAGTATAAGTCAGAGGGCGTATTTAGTTCATTGGGTAATTTCTGCGTGTTCCCAGATAAGCATCGTTCATACAACAATTTCATTTCGTTCAAGAAAAAAGAATTTATTGAAAACGATACACCTCCCGGAATTATTTCTAGGAGTTGTCGTAACATAATAGATGTGACGTCATATGATTCTACATATAGCCCAATCACAGACACATTGTATCACAAGAACGCTTCATTCGGCACGTCTTTGTTATAACCATGTTTGATACACAGTATCGGTGGAAGTGTTAACTAAATAGTTAGTATTACATTCGCCTACAACAGATCCAGTGTAAGTCAATATTAAACAAACATTATTTGTTTTTGGAGCTATCATAATATGCAACTATGTGGAGTGTTTAAGGACAAGTGCTGTCATATTTGTATTCCTTGGTATTTTTCAAAAACAGTTACAATTGTAGCTACATGTTTATTTTATTCATTGGATGTTTGTATAATTACACAAGCTCACTTGCAAGATTACCAATATATTTTTAAAAATATCACTGTATTTGTCCACTCATCGTACATGAAATACCTATAAAGCATTAACCCTTTCATCTTATTATCAAAGGCTGCATGACATTCATCTATAATAACTTCTAGTATTATAACTCTAACGCGATATTCTGCAATGTCAATATAAACAGAAATCACTGACCATTACTTCGATTTAGGGAGAGCAGAAGTTTATTTTACCTGCTCACTTCAATTCACCAAGTAAATTAAAATTACGGTACACATTGAAAATATAATCCTTTTTCCAATATCCTATGTTGTTATACCTGATTTGCCTGTTTACTTCAGGTGGCACATGTCCCAATACCGCGTTAGAGTTATAACTGGTCCACGTAATACTTCTCATAATGATATTCAAACTTACTCATTTTTGTTTATTGGCAAACATTCTGAACAGAAAATAGACTATACCAGACATCAAAAGAAACTACTGAAATCTTAGATTTTAAGATAAAAGTTGATGATATTTCTACTTATCCAGTTTGATTGCCACCATGCATGTAATGTCTTCAGGTTCCTTGCCGTATCATTATTCTATGTGCTCCTCATATTTACATGTTTTGTATGCATTGCGAAAGAATAAAAGAGATGCTCTGTTATGTTATGTTCAGTAAACAGTTTGCCAGAAGACAATACCTCGAATTTAACTTCTAACATCTAGTATAATTATATCCCTAACAGGGCATCACAATATCGTTTGTAGCAAAACCACTCTGGACTCAAATTTCGACCTAGCGGTCTTTTTCAAGAGTTATGATTCACTAACAATTTTTCTACATTATTTTGTACAGCTTGACTCTTTGCATTGTAACTTGTTATGACGTCGTCTCCATGACGTCATTTCCCGTAATATAGAAATATATGACGTCACGACGTCATGACATCATTTAGTCCAGATGGAAATTTGGTGTTGAGCTTATTTATCCATTCGCTCTCTTTAATGAGACGAAGTGACTTAGACCGGCCAGGTACATTTTCTAGAATAGTACCCTTAAGATTCTTAATTGAATGCCCTTTACTATTAAAATGAACTTCTAACATAATGCTGACTTTTTTAGTAGTATGTAGTTTATTTATTTATGTTTTAGTATGAAATGTGTCATGACTTGATACGAGGATTGTTCACGCACATGGTTCCGTGCTATGTGTCTAACACTAAACACAATCGTGAAAGCTCGGTCTTTTCCGCTTGTTTTCGGTAAATAATACTAATTATACAATTTTATTGCATTTCATAAAGGCCGAGATAATCAGAATGACTGTACACGTTACTAATATAGCCTCTGTGCAAGGGAGAACACTGTGTAGGAGTTCCACTACGTGTGTGCAGTAAGCATATCTTATATGTTTTATTTTCTCGCGTACCGGTATCTCAGGCATAATGTCGCCAAGTTTTGCTGCAATTGGTTTATTGTTTCAAACGCAATTTGAAGTTGACATTAGTGCAGACATATTCATAGACACCCTGTCACCTTAATGTACAAATATAACCGAGAAAAGTCTCGCCATGAGAACCTACTAGTATCAGTCTTTTGATTTCACATTTATATCCTCGCAGGTTGCTAATACCTTATCAAGATAACAGAATACCAGCTATACAATGGGTGTTCAATTCATTTAGATGATAGGCTTAAAACTTGTCGACATGGGAGTACATTTCAGGGTCGATAATAATCAAAAATACTAATGGTGAAGGTATGAGGCGGTATGAGGACCATGCATGTGAGCTCCTTTGGTATCAAATTCAATATGCATCATTATAATTACTACACGGTTGTAATATTCAAATACTAGTAGTACAGTCGTAGATTTGATGAATTCAGCGTTAGTGTGTCCATAGGAACCTGATTTTTTATATAAATGTTACCAAAACACTATCTAGACTAGGTCAGTAACGGAATCTTGGAGAAGTGTTTTAGTGCCATTTATATGAAAATATAAAAAGTGTTTGTCAGTAACGGGGTCTTGGATAGTGTTTTAGTGCCATTTATTTGAAAATATATAAAGGTGTTTGTCAGTAACGGGGTCTTGAATAGTGTTTTGGTGCCATTTATATGAAAAAATAAAAGGTTTTTGTCAGTAACGGGGTCTTGAATAGTGTTTTGGTGCCATTTATATGAAAATATGAAAGGTGTTTGTCAGTAACGGGTTTTTTGATAGTGTTTTGGTGCCTTCAGTGTGTCTGAGTTTGAATTTTAGTTGTTGTCCTAATGATAGGGGCCTGTGCTTTGTGTGTGTTCTTTTATGTGTATTGCGTGTTCTATTGTTTCCGCGAGGGAGTACGCAATCCCTTGTCCAACTCGTTATCATTTTAATAAACAAAACTATTAAAATATGTGCTGACATTTTGCGAAGTTAAATTGTCTACGTGGCGCCCTGACATAGCCTCGGGTCATTCCTTTCAACTAGGTCATAATTGTCAATATACGGGGAGGCTGTAAACACATGTTTTATTTGAACATGGTCATATTGACTTTATTGAATCTGAGTAACAGAGATTTTAACTATTGACATATCTTTTGTATAGCATTCAATACTATTTACTTAATGGTTTTATCTGACATCGGTGCTTATACATTGTTCAGTGGGAGTATCAGTCTAGATGACAATGTTACGCCGGGTATACTGTAAACCAATTTACTTTCGCGAATACAGAATGCACTTACTTTCTCGTAATTGGCGATCGTCGGCATGTTCGCAACTACTAATTTTCGCGATTGTAAGTCTGTTTAAGCCTCCCGCGATGTCAATAAAAATGGTTTTAACACTTTCGCGGCTACTTAATTTCGCGAACTTCAACCACTCGCGAACTCCGCGAAATTAAATCGCGCGTAATAATTTCTTGGTTTACAGTAATTGTGTTCAGTCTTGGGCCGGTTAGATTTACATAGTTGTTTTCAATAGTGTTTCAATAATCTACTGCGATCAATTGATGTGGAAAGTGTTAATGCGTATCAGACATACCCATAAGTGTGGTTATTCCAAATTTTGAAATAAAATTCCGGCAGAAATTCATACTTTCAATTGAGTTTTCATTCAATAAGAACAAATGAACTGTCGACTGAATTTGTGTTGTTGTTCTTCTGTTAACGTATATGTTTTATTAACATGTTGAAAGGCTAGAAAGTTAGTGAATAAAAGTACCATTTTACACAATGCCATATATTACAAGACAAAGGTTTGAATAAAGTTATCCTATATATTGAGTCAAACGTTGAATTAAAGGGACTCTCCATTTCGATGATTTAAGCGTGTTTTGTAGACGTTTTAATCACAAAACTATGTTAAATAAATATATAGAGTATTCTTACAATTTACATTAGCCCAATCTACAATTGACAATGACATATCAGCTCCCTGGAACGATTGGTTTTTGATCCAGATTATTACATTAGGCCTGGTGGTGGTATTCTATTCACAAATAATCTTAAGTGAAAACTTTAAAAAAATCCTCCAAATCTAACAATATATTTAAGCATATAAGCTAAGCAGGAAAAATAAGGCTATTAACTATTTTCATTGTTTTGAAGCATAATGTAAAGCACTTCATTACTAACCAATAAAATAAGAGCTTTGTTGCAAAATATTATGTCAGGTTAAATGTTTTAACCTAAGTCAAAATATTTAAGTTTTCAATTAAGATGCTTTGTGAATACTCGCCCTGATGGTGTAGCATTCACATTACTTCACTGCTGAATTGTAAGGCATTTTAAACCTTATTTACGACATATTTTCCAGAAATATTATTTGCTAAATTGTTAGGCATTTTAAACCTTATTTACAACACACTTTTTAGAAATATTATTTGCTGCATTGTTAGGCATTTTAAACCTTATTTACGACATATTTTCTAGAAATATTATTTGCTGCATTGTTAGGCATTTTAAACCTTGTTTACGAAATATTTCTAAAATATTATTTGCTGAATTGTAAGGCATTTTAAACCTCATTTACAACACACTTTTTGGAAATATTATTTTCTGAATTGTTAGGCATTTTAAACCTTATTTACGACATATTTCTAAAAATATTATTTGCTGAATTGTTAGGCATTTTAAACCTTATTACGACATATGGTCTAGAAATATTGCAACAAGCGCTAGTGAATAGGATTGAGCAATGACAATTCGATGATTCCAATAGATAATATCAAGCACTAACAATAGTCTCTATGAATTTCATTCATTAGTGTGTCGTGCCGAGACCACATATAGCAGGATCGTTTGAATGCGGCTCATTACGCAGTACACGGCTTTATGTTCCAAAGGAAAATGTTGGCATAATACTCGACTGTCAAGAATCAGATAACAGCTAACAACCCCTGACACTAGCTTACTGATCGCAATTAAAAACACAAACCTTAATGAATAATCGTGTGTGGAAAAGTTAAAACAAATATGGAAGTACAAACTGTTGTATAGTGACTAACTAACTATTATATTGTGAATATCGGGGTCAAATGACATACTTTCACGTTATGTTACCTATCTAATATCACCGTCAACATTGGTTTACTTAAGGTTAAAAACAGCAAGCGCTGTTCAATTAATTGAACTGTAATTTAATGAGTGATTGATTTTTGTAAAGTGATTTTTTGTTTGAATGAATGAAGGCCATTAGTCATCGATGTCACTATTACATTAGGTAGATCAAGTGATCATAAGAGTATCTCTCTCTAGTAAAGATTTGACAATAGGGGTCGATATAGGGGTCGATAAAGGGTGGTAGCTTTCCTTATTAATTAACATAATAGTGACCCTTACTACGGGAGAAATAGATATATAGACGGGCACAGTGTGAATCACTAGGTGGATACATGCATTCAAATTAGAATATAATAATATATGTACCAATGATAAATAAAGAAATGAAGAAATCGGACAGGGAAGGCAGACCTCAAATAAATAAGCAAATTAACAGTGACCACAAGTGACCAAATGAAATGCAGCTAAGATCCGACCTAGTTCCCAAAGTGACGTACCCACTGTAGTTATAGAAACAACACAGTTGGGCAGGGAAGCCCAGTCTTCCAATGTGAACCTAGCATGCCGAGCAGCATAGCCTTTATTTGCCGGTCAGCTTTCTTCTGAATATGGCAGGCACATGACATTGTGTGATTCCGCCTCAACGTGTTCAAGGTGCGCATCTACATATTTGTTTATTCCACGCCATTGTTGACAACACATATACATGTATTGAGTTATTAATACGAGACAGTGTTCATGTAGAGTAGTAGCTGCATTCTAGCTTACACAACAGTTGACCATTGACTTAACCATTTTTGTTATTATATAACGAAACTTGCAGGATGTGCATGTATAGAGTATTAGCACATATTTCTTCTATGATCAGTCATGTTGCTAATAATACATGCTGAATACATATAGTACCTGAGTACTAAGAGTTCATTTGCATGTTTCAGTATTTATGTGACGCACCATATAAGGTAAGGCAGATACATACTTCATTTTATATTCTCGAATTTAGAATAGTGTTTAGCTTTGTTTATTATAGTCTCAATGCAAGAAAAGCCAGTTTGACTTATTAGACACATATCTTTCGTGTGCACAGTACTGTCCGAATCCCTTCACTTATGTTCAAGAACATTTGTATTACACATGTATATACATGAGACGTTTACTATAATTGAATAAATATCGACAGCACTTTTCATTCCTATTTAGCAAACACAGAACAACTAATGTAAAACACAGCATATCATGTTTACCATCTATCTGCAACAAATGAAGCTATTAAAACGTTTGATCTAAAGTTATCGTCATAAAAATTCCCTAGTAAAGTGTGCAAAACTAGCCAACATGTAGAGTGATTTACAAGATGCAAAACTCACTTACCAAATTTGGACAGACGAGTATATTCCGGACAAAAGATTTCCCGAGTTTCCAATACAATCCTGTAAACACGCTTTGAAATGACGATAAGCGTCCGGAAGCTCCTAACGAGCCACGTGACTATGTTCAATGATAATAAAAGTCTGATTTCCGGTATGGTGTAAAGTCATTGCGAATGAACTATAAAGCATCGATGTGTACTCGCAGAAAGTCGGCAATAAAAATATACAAGGCACAAACTGTTGACAATTAAGCACTGGATGTTAAAGTAGAAAATGTTGCTGTTGAAATCATCCGAATAACGAGAAATCTCGCGTGCTTTTAACGTTGTTTGTACACAGTCGGGTTGACAAGAAATAACTGCATCAAAGATACGAGAATGGCGCATTGTACGTAATGTCTCCCTGATTTTTGTATTATCTCATTCAGATCTAAACAAAATAAAACTTTTACCACACGCAATTTGAAAACATGTAGTCTATAATCATCAATACACAAAGTGCCAGTAAAATAAGGTTGTTTGTTTGTGTTTGTAATTAAGCTGTTTCTTAAAGGTTCTCCAATCAAGTACATCCGGTAGCCATTGCACTTAACTAGTGTTCCAATGATAGCCTTCAACTTCCAGAAATAAACAAAGACAGACCAAGAACAGCATGGAGAATAAAGATAACATAAAGGGATATTCCCAAAGCCCAATACGCAGTATAGGGACGCAGAAAATGGAGAAAACTTATGTTATTACATCTTATTGATTACGAAACGGAATAGTAAAGTAAAACATAAAAACAAAACCTACATAACTCAGGCGAAAGGGTGAAATGTTGAAAGCCGACGAAACCACATAGCACTCTTAAGCCTTTGTCCCACTGAGGAAATCCTCAATGGCGACAAGGACTAAGACTTCAATACAATGTATAAAAGGAAGCTTCCCCTCGACCAGCATTCTGATCACCTCGGTTTTTATCCAATGGAAAATACCGGAGTCAAACGGAAATGGCCGAGCTTTTACGATTGCTAGAACAGAGGATCCTGTGTCCGAAGCCTTCCGAAGCTCAATTATTTACATCGGGAGTACATCGCCTAGGTAAAACATTATCAATCGGGCCTAGAAAACGTGAAGTTTCAGACAAACGTACCTCAGTGTCAATATGATACAATAGTGTATATCGTGTTCCACATTCATATATGAGTCGAATACATTTGCTCGAATCAATAATTATGTCTGTTTTTTAAAGTGAAATTAATTTCATACACGCTATACCGTATCACATCCGTATATACAATACTAGTATCGTATTTCAGGTCATGGCAAAATCGAAAATAGTGTGTTAATCATAAACTTTCGCGGGGGCTTAACTTTCGTGGATTTCGTTGCTGACCTTTAACCTCAAACCCCATCGAACAATACTTTTGACACTATTATTAATTACCTGAAATGCAAAATCAACGAAATAACGTCGGACTGCCAACATAATGCTCCTCTTTTACCAAAACCACAAACTTTTAGTCCCATCGAAATTAGATGATATTAAAGTAGTATATGTGAGTCAATTTCAAACTCGGCAGGTTTTCTTGTCCTAACACATAAATTTGATAATCGTGTTTAAAAACATCAGTAGTATACAATTATTGCTTTTATCAGTTAATTGTTTAAGTACAATTAATTGTAAAAACTTAATACTACACAAAAACTATACTCATTAACAAAAACATTTTTATCCCTGGCACACAGTTTTGTGTCTATGGTGTAACGAAGTTGATCAGGTATCTCATTTTATTCCGAAATCCCCACCAATATACTAATTACCATTTCTATTTTGAAGAGATGTCCTTCCACCACACATCAGCAATGAAGGATTATTTAATCAATTTATCATTCAAATATTAAAGACATTTGAATGTATGTATCTCTGGTCGTACTTTTTTATTTGTCAGTGATGTAACGCTGTCTATAATGCGATACAAAGCATAATTTTCAGTATAGCTTTACATATGGTTGAATATATATATATATACACATGAGTTTTGTTTCATCAGTTTCACAGTTTTATAAACGGTGGGCATGTTTTATGTTCGATTGCATCTTCAACTGTCCGTGGTGTAACAATTTTATTTACCATACATTCGGAATTATATTGATAGTTTTATTGCTTACGATTGCATTTCGTTAACACACATTTCTAAAGCAGATGTGTGTTACCTAAAGCATGATAAAGTCCTTCATTTGTTAGAAAACTACAAAATGTAATCTCACTGTTACACCGCTGGACAGTTGCTTGAATGAAATTGACTTTAGTTTAAATATGAACTATTCTGGTGTTTCCATCAATACATTGGATAGCACCAAATACAGTACACAAGTCTGCAAAACCTAAGTGCTACAGTTAAGTCCTATATTTGACTATTTAGCCAAATAAATGTTGATGTCTATGGTGTACATAACTTCTGTGGTGAAACACGTCCTGTCTTTGGTATAACAATATGGTGCATGAATCAAGTATTGAGATGAAATTAAATGAAACATTCTTTAGAATATGTGCATCTTAAAGATAATCTAACGGACGTATTGCTAATATGAAAGAAAAAGTAAACAGTACTGATTTTATATTTTACATTGTAATACATGTATATACAATGCAAATGGTAAATGCTAATGGACAGAACAAAAGTTGGATCGATGCATTTGTATAAAATTCCAAAAAACTCATTTAGTTTGCAATTTTGGTGAAATGTAGAAATATGAGCATTTTCGTTACTATGAACATTAAAATCAGTTTAAAAGCTGTTTTCAATATTTTATTGAAAACATTTCTGATCGTTACACCACGGACGACAATTTACTAAAGAAATTATTAGTCTGAAGTTATATGTTTTATATAGCCTTAATTAAAATTGTAAACTTTACATAAATGTCCAATATTAATTTATGAAATTGCAGGCACGAAAAGCGAATTATAAAATTGACTCATGTATGCACATGTGTATGCAGTTAAAGTACACGCACCGTGTGTATTTAAAGGCACAGTCGGGAATATGGAACAGGGCTATTTTACAGCTGAAACTATGTAATTAGGCCCTTTCAATCTGAAACTATGTCATTAGGCCCTTTCAATCTGAAACTATGTCATTAGGCCCTTTCTAGCTGAAACTATGTCATTAGGCCCTTTCTAGCTGAAACTATGTCATTTAGCTTTTTATAGCCTAGGTCATGCAGATTTTTTGAGTTTGAAATTGTGTCGTGTATTAGTTACTAACATTTTGGTGTATGTGGTTTTCTGTCTTTGGCTGTTTAACTTGAGTGCTCCCTTCGCAATCCGAGTTTCTATCATTTATGACCTCCAGAGAATATGGAAACGATGTATAAGAAAACACAGCTGCACAGAACAGTTGTACAGAGTATTTACACAAATTACGTACAAACACTATATACATACAAAATGTGTTAAGAATATGACTTTTCCCAAGGCGTGATATGTCTGGTTATGAGCACTTAATAACCCGGGTTCGTATTGATATACACATGTAGTAACAATCTGAATCTGTCTTGATTCACTCACAAAAATGGGGAGTATGTTACAGTCCAGTTTTGAATTGTCCAGAATTGGTCTAGTCAACTAAATTACGGTGTAGGCCTTTCCAGACCACAGCTAACTATCATTGATTAAGACTCAAATGAAAAGAATATGTATGCATTTTTATTTTTTTGTTTTGTTTGCGTTATCCTGTGATCCAGACATCTATAATTTCCATGCTAAACTAAAATATTGTATTTGTTTAACCTGGTCAGGCAATATTAGTAATCGGCTGTTTAGCCTACACATCAACGACTACGTCACTATCGAATTATCTTCACTTTGTAGGATTTCACAAATTGTATGCCGATGATCTCCCTTGTCTTGATATAGACCTAATGTGATCAACTTAATATCGTGTTAATGTAAGTGAAGAGCAAGGGCTATGTTTGAACACTCGACCGGTGTTGTCAACTCGGAGGATTGCCTGGTAGATGCCATGTCTGTATTGGAAGCCCTGACCAACAACAAGGTTCCTCAGCTAGCAAAAACCATGCAAAAAAACATCACAAACATAAGTGCAACACATTGGACCGAAGCACAATGTAGAGAGACAATCAACAACAAAAAACTGATCAACTGGCATAGCAGGGTGCTCAGTCAGAGCAACCACTTGTGCAGGCAAGTAACAGGAGAAAATCACCATAATCAAAGCCTAAAACTAACTAAAAAGTCATATCATCTCCTCAGCATTCCTCACACTTCTTGTTTTATTCATGGGAACACATGGTCTCAGTCTCATAATACATACCTAACCTATAAACATGTATGCACACTTTAACACCCCGTAGATCTTGTGATAAAATGGGAAATGGTTTTGTTATTCGGATAATAAGCAGGATGGTGTGACTGAAAATACCAGCCGAATTTTTAAAAGTTTATTGAATTATGTAAGGAAGGAAAATCTGACCAAATATTGTTTGATGGCGGGCTTCAGCTCAAACAATTGTTGTAATCATATTTATAGATACTATCAACGATGCCAGAGTTGTATCCCTAGCTTAGTGGTTAGCGCGTTTGTCGCCTAATCCAGGGACCCGAGTTCAAATCCGGGTCGTGGCACACACAAAATGTCATGCTTGCCATATTCAGCAGAAAGAAGACGCTAAACTCGGCAGAGCGAATGCATGACAGAGTGTAGTGTGTGTGGTCGCTACTAGGAGAAACTTGAAAACTCTGATTCAAGACATATGGTTTGATATAATTGTTTTATTGAAATAAATTAAATGTTATTATGCAAACAAATAAAACTGATTATGGATAGTATTAAAATGCGGTTGTCACTTACAAGTAATATTAGGCATAAATACATATTATAAAGAATGATTAATGACAATGGATAATATTGTTATTTTACACTACACATTATCTGAACGTATGATTTTTAAAAGACAAAACAAGATTTTAAAGTATGTATATTTGAACAAATAAATAGGAATTCTTACACATATCTAAACGAAATACAGTAAAATTTCACTTAAAGACAATAAAAAATATCATCACAAAACGAGTACTATGTTGCAGCCCAAAGCTTCATATGTACATTTATTTTTACTCTCTACCTCGGCACCTGACAACTATCGTCCATTCTCGTCCGTTCGCGTCAACTCTTGTCCGTTCTCTTCAACTCTCGTCCGTTCGATTTATATTAAGGCTTAAAAGGTGCACATCTGTGGGTCGGCAAACTAGCTTCCACGTGGTCGAGGAGTACTTTTAACTCCCGGAATGATGGAATAGAAAACAAATGATGCTGGATAGGTCTAGAGACATACTGAAGAATTTCAGCTTGTCCACCAGTGCTAAAGCCCCCAATAACTAGACCATACACATCAGCTACTTGTTGTAGAGAGCTTGCTGCGCTGATAGATTGAGCTGGGTTGTTGGAATGACCATCGGTCAATATAAGTACTTCTGGTTTAACCTTAGGGTTCCCAATCCGAGCACCTGTAAATAGACATTATATAATAGATAAATGCATGATATACAAAATTATCTCCTCGATACCCTTGTGGTAGAGCATTTGCTTCCAATACGGGAAATCCCGGGTTAGATCCCAGGCCGCGTGGTCTATAGTCATACCAAAGACGAAGTCAAAGTGGTACCCGAAATTCGCTTGCTAGACGCACAGCATATAAGGGAACTGGATTCTCTTCTCTGATACGAAATTATATTACGAACCACAGGTTTATATCTCAAATTTTTCACCCATTCAATAATAATAGTACAAATATGTACTATGTTGAATGGGTGAATCATTTGGAAGGTATAATAACTGTAGTCTATGATATAATTATCGTAATAATCGTAGGCCTGTGTTGTAACTGTGTTGTAACTGACTGTTGGCATAATTTTAAAATGTGTTGCTTTACAATTGCGATTGCATTTTTAAAAAAACAACACGTCTGTAAAATTGTTTATGTCAGCTGCCACATAATCATAATTTAAAATTTCATCTTTTGTGTTTACTACCATCCCCACGCATCAGTACACACGTTATAAAATATACATAATTATTAACAGGATGTGGTAGAAAGATGGCGGTATATGGCAGAAAAACAACCAAAATATAATATATTAAAGGAAATACAGGCAAAATCATCAATTTCACGAGCAATCTTACCATATTGAGCCTTGACAAACATGTCTTTAGCCAGTTTAAAAGCTTCAGCCGTATTGGTACCTCCACCAGTGTATTTTATGTTCTTGACGGCGTTCACGGTAGCGGTGGTGGTTGTGTGAGCGTTGAAATCAAACATTTTCACGGCCTGAGAGCTATACCGTATCACAGCCAGTTTATGTACGTTGTTATCAAATGGTTTCGGGTCGGGACACAAAAATCCTAACAGTTTGGCTATCTGTGTGACTGCTAGCTTGAAGTCCGTAGTCCCGATGCTACCAGATGAGTCCAATATAACCAGTAGGTCACGAACTTGGCCATTAGATTTGGTCCCGCTCAATACACGTGCATTTCGATTGAGGAAATTGGTCGATACCGAGTCAGCTACTTGTTTAGTTGTCATAATCAAAGTTTTGTCTGAAAAAAAAAGATTTTCGTAAACATGCGTTTAATATCATATACAAAATTACAAACCTTACCCAAACCCCTAATAGCAATACATATAGGTATATATAACGTCACGTGTCCGCTTCCGAGTTTGGTTGTCAGTCCGCTTGGTTCAGTCGGTAGAGCACGAGGTTTCTGATTCCTGTGTTGTTGGTTCGAATCCCTGGCTGACCGACCAAAAATTTAATAAAAGTCTTTCGGACGAGACTTTTAAACCTATGTCTCATGAATAGGTGCGTGCTATACACATGACATGTAAAAGAACAAGTGATGTATCTGGAACTAGTACACCTCTTGTATCTGCACTATACCCCGAAACCTAAAATGGCTAAACTCTTCTGGTGGCCTTGCCCATATGGAATATCCGGTGGTGAGGATACATAAAACATACAAACTTAGAGTTTGGTGAATATAAGTTGTATGAATTTGCTTCACAAACGGTCTGACTTAATTAGTAGCCGAGTAAAACTTTTTGTAATAGCTTTTGTAAGCTTTTAAATTACATGTACTGAACAAGTTTATATAGCTTGGCCAATTTGACACGAGCCTGACCTTTTGGTTAGCATAATTTAACAGTCGATATACTACCTACGTTACAAAACCGAATTTATGTTTTCATGATCGGGGAGTAGCACGAAGACGTTCGATATAAACACAAATATGAAATACCGATATCGCACGATTTGCAAAAACCTTGTAATATATTCTTGCATAAAGGTCAAGCTCAGGTCAAATAGCCAAGCTATACATTTCGTATATAAACACAGACCTAAGAAATTGTACTACAAGCGATAGTTTTTACATCACCATTTTTTCTTCCCTTCAATATATATATTATCCATATTATTTTATCTTATAAATGAGAGAAAAATTGAGGATGTTTAACTCTGTTTTTGAGATATAATTTCTTAGGCCTGTGATACTACGGATGATAATAGTTTTGACATTATAGAAATATCTTACTTAATTTTGTGTCTATCAAACTCGGACACTTTTTTCCACCATGTGCCGGACGTCTAAGAATCTCTCTGGTTCTTGTCTGTTGTCCTTGGAACACTGTTGTGGTCGACCATTCTCCCCAGGCAGTAGTGGAACAGTCCACAGGGGAATTGAATCCAGCACCCCAGCCAGCATACGCACCAGTCACCGCCAGCACGAGACCGATAAGTACTTGTAAGGAAATCATCTTATAGGTTATATTCTGGAAGGAATAGATTTCAAATAAACATAAAAATAAACAGTTTGCAAAACTATGTTGCATACGACCAGAAGTTCTTAGATAACAGTCGAAGATGCCAAACACGTTTCATACACGTGCATACCTGACATTGAGGCCATTCTGAAACTAAGCGATGATAAACTAGCATATTGAACAAGTTGTATTTATTCACATTTTAGTTAGAATAAAATCATATTTTGTATTAGAAGCCGATGACGGTTTTGAACCTAAACTGGTATTGAAATAACCGTAACGGTATTTGTCAATATTTAGAGATGAGAGTTAGCCATGCAAATAGTTTACGGTGAACCGTTAGTGCCATCGCTGCATACAGGTCCATTATCCAATGTCAGTCTAAACATGAAACGAAACTCGATAGTACGATAGTGAAAACTCGATAGTACGATAATAAAAAAACCCGAAACAACGATAGTGAAAAGTCGATAATATTTCGCTTTGTCACTATCGCAGTATCGACTTTTCACCATCATACTGTCGAGTTTTCATCATCGTACTAGCGACCTTTTTATAGCTTTTTTGCCGCGATGGCCCTAACGGAACACCGTAATAATCACACAATTTAATATAATACATACCGCTGAGGGTCTAGCTGTAGTTGTATTGTAGAATAGTAGGTAATCTGGTCTTATATAGAGGCCTATACACGTACGATCAACGTAAATTACGTAAAGTATACCACGTAATCAAACTAATTAGCATACTAAACGGATCTTGTTAAAACAACAACATAATTGATCAAATTATAATTGGTAAACAATGTACGATGAATTAATGGTTATTGGTTTCGTTATGGTGCAGCGAACAGTTGGGGAGCGGTGTCCTACAGGTCGAGCAGTTCCGGGTTCGATCCATGCATGTGCCACAGTTTAATTTCTCTGAACAAGAAATATCCCAAATTATTCATTTAGCTACGGTTTATAAATGGGTACCCCCGAGTGCCAAGAGCGAATATCCGGCGTCACGGCTCAATGGCAGGATAATTATACTGAAGGTTGCATTTCGCACTTAATAAAATTTGTAACTTAATATAACATTCTATATCGGATAAATAGTTAAATAGGTGATGCCTTGGCCCCACTGAGATTTTTTGCCTTTATATATGCGATGTACTCCCGATTTAATAAATTTGCATCGGAAGGCATCGATCGGAAAAGGGGTCTTCGTGACAAAAGGAAAGCTTTGGGGGTAATCATGCGAACATTTGTGATATCCATGTTTCCGATGCTTATTGATTCAACTCGGGAATGCATCGCCATGGCCGAAAAATGCTTAATGGGACCAAGGTTTGACAAATCAATAAATGAAAAAAACTTCAAGCTTCTATCCACAAATATCGTATTTTAATTCAGCTTTGTAAGGTAATATTATGACAAATTGTGACATCGCAGAACGGTCGAAGTGGCCTTGTGCTTTTGCATTTTATACATCTGACGGGTCAACGAAATTCGGCATGGTCCCGTCTGTAACAAAAATATGTCCATTTTCAATCACCTCTGTTCTTCGTCAAACCTCACAAAACCCAACTCATTAGGAAGTGATGCTCGCACTAATATTACAGCATAATAAGGTCAATATTTTAATAGTTCGATTGAAGTTTTTTGTGACTGAATTCTTGTTTTATCAACGTACTTAAGGAAATCGCAAACTAACTTTCAAACTTAAATGCTTTTAACAAAGTTCTGCAGAATTGGAGACATACCTGAATCTTTATTAGATAATAATCTAGTATAACAGCTCATTTTACCGCATTTTAAAGTTGTAATTTTAAGTACTACAAAATGTAACGTTATAAAGAATTTAAATATGACTGTAAGTTTAAGATTTTCGTAAATTGTTTGATAAAACAGTGCCCTGTTTTTAAGTTTATGTATGTGATAAATCTGAAGGTTGTCAAGTGCTTACTAATAATGTTAAATATGGCGCGAAGTTCGATCAACCCCTCTCCCCCCTTCGTGTATATCTACGTCAAAATTAGTGTTTGTGTAATTATTTAAACCTCTCGGTCAATGATAACCCATGAAAGTGCAAGCACTTATTTCCAATGGGGTCCTGTGTTTTTGCTGAAGGGACAGCAGGTGGAAGAGATAGTGGTGTGATACAAGGTATCCGGGCGAGATGCCCTAGCTCGTTTCGAATAGATTCCTTGGTTATTTAACGTGTACGGTGTATAGCACGCGAGACAACCCCTGTGTTTCCTACCAGGATCATCTCTAGTTGGGTCGGAAATACTAAATAGCGTTTCTGAAATGACCAAGTGTCCCGGCCGGGAATCGAACCCGGGACCTTTCGATCAGTAGTCAAGCGTCTAAGCACTCGACTGTCGTGCCACCCTACATCACAATTAGTGTTTATGTATCTGCAATCCCTTGGTCACACTGCATGAGCATTTTTGCCTCGGCGATGTACTCTCCATTTCAATAAATAAGCTTCGGAAGTCATAGGGAACAAGGATATCACAAACTTTCTTATGTTTTCCCAAGACTTCTCCTAGACATAGATAACCCCTTTCCCGATACCTTCAAAGGTCCATTTATTAAATCGGGAGTACATCGCCGAAGCAAAAAATATTTCGGTGGGACCAATGCATAAGCAAACTTTAATACGCGCCTTAATTAGATGTATATGTCATTGTTTATGATGCGGTTAATTAGTATTAAGCCGACTGGAAAATATTTGTAAACGCAACATAGTATTGGCTGTTTGGTTTATAAATGAGCCACTTACTACAGACAGACGACTAGTTAACGGACGATGAATGCGGACCTGCTTACAAGGATGTTCCAATAACCACAGTCATAACAACACATCTGAAAATTCCAAAATCAAGAAAAAATGTTTTGTCTTACTTACCACATTAAAACGGGGCTTCGAGTATAAATGCATTCATCAGCGGATGGGTCTCAGTCAGTTTAATGTGGTGAAAGACATAAAATGTGTAATTTAGATATCTGATGTGGTTTACTTATACCACAAGTATTGCCAGTCTCATTAATATATTATTTGAGTTCATTCAGTGTTATCAAGCACACACATGTTGTAATATTACGAGAACTGCGAGGGTCAGTTAAAAAATAACTGAGATTTGCTAATATAAGCCTTCAATAAGTATTTGGAGATGTATTTTATACTAATCATCGTCAAATATTACCCCTTGTGTGTCTTTTGAGAAAATGTGATCGTATATAGGCTGTTACTACATAAAGTTGCCAATCAACCAAATAACATCACTAAGGGATGTGCGTTCGCTCCTGCGACAGCAAGATTGGATATCGACGGTGCCGAACCAAAACCCCGTTACTCAATTTTGGCGCGAACAGTTTTTTTGCAGCATCCGCATCTGCTAGAGGTCCCGCGCAGTTCCGTCTTGTCGCCATCTAAGTAACGCGATTGGCTATTTGAAGGGCGACAAGATGCGGATGCTGCAAAAAAACTTTTCGCGTCAAAATCCTTCTATAGGTTGTAATAAATTATTTTTGCAAATTAGCATGTGCATCTTGTAGAATAACATAATATCTCAAATAATAATGAGCACCTATTTCTAAATTATCACAAATATTGTACCAATTTGTTGCCTAGCAACGAATTTACCAACATCTTAATGATTTTCTCAGTATGTGTTCTTTTCGTTGCCATGGTATTCTAAAAATAATAACATATTTCGCAATTTCTTGTTATGGATACTATGTATGTATATCATGGAGTTTAGTAACCTTAATAGAATTAATAAAATGTACAACCTGGATTTTGAAAAGTGGTTCGTTCCGATGGGTGGGGTAAAATAATAAAACATTTTAGTCCAGATGTCATCAAATAAAATGATAATTTATATTTCCGCCATGTACGAGTATATTTTCTATATTTGTGGAACAAATCAGCTGTAATTATGTTTATCTGAAAGGTGTGTGTATTACGAAAAAAATAATGCGTTTACAAATGGCAGATATAATTTTATGTTTCCATAGCAACGTTATGTTTTATTCTAATAGCAGTGTGAAGGCATGTCCTCGGGTTGTCTTCTTTGGTTGCCTGGCAACATATTATCGTAACCAAGATTGGTACCCGTAATAATTAACGTCAATGAGAAACCACATTTCAAGATAACGTATAGCGAAGAGACGAACTTTTATTTCCCTAAGATTTGTTTAGCAACTCTCAGTTCTTTTTGACTGACCCTCGTATTTGTGCGTTGGAGTTAATTTCTTGCATTTATTGCATTGTGACAAGGGTCCTTTATTTTAACATTTTGTCGTCAAAACAATACGTGGTCAGTGTACCCCTGTGAACCAGTTTTTTTCGTTGGTGAACGGTGGCCCCGAGGTAGCGCGTGCACTTCAGGATCGAGAGGTCCCGGGTTCAACCCTCGTCTGGACCACTGGTTAATTTCTCGGAGCTAGAATATGTAAATTGGTAGCTTTGAGGGCAGTGTATATTCCAAGGCGCCCGGCTCATGTCGATCAGGAAGCCTATATACGGTTCATGTGTCGATGTTGGCTGTCACACCCACAGGAGTGAAACAGTTACATGGAATTTGGAAACTTTTATCAAGCATGATGTACGGTAGTCATGTTTGTATTCTTCTGTACATTCCGAGTCATTTGTGTGACAAACATGTTATATAAACCAAGGGACATAAGTCTGTCAACTATTGCTTAAACACTCTATCACAGTTACTTCCCTTGGACCAATGGTGTCAAGAAGTATTTTAATATTATAAGTCACATTGTCGATAACTGGAGGAAAAACTTCAATATTTCAGAACAAGCATTTATAATTGGTCCCATCAAGTTCAGGCTGTGATCTCCCGAAACATCTCAACCTGTGCAAGATCTCATCTCAAAAATATTTTCTCAATGTTAATTTCCAAGAGAACAAAAATGGTATTCTGTGTTCATTATAGCAAAATTTCAAGATATGAAACATCAGATTTATGTTTAATTGGACTTTGATTTTAGCAAAATCTCAATTTGAGTTGAGATTTATACTTGAGATTCTTCGGAACACTGGGACCAGGACAGGATTTTGATCTCTATTTCTTATATTATTTCAGGGGTCTTATTCATAAACAGTGTATTACTATGTCTAAAACTCAGACTTAGACTTTACATTGTCAAATGTTCTATTCACTCCCATGTTGTTATAAATGTACAAATTTTGATATAAATGAGCATCCTAGTACATGTGCACACATGCCATATTTTCCTGAAGCTTATGCAGGAGATTGTTGGTGGAAATGCAGAAGATTTCAATGAAAAACAGGAGATATTTCTTGCTCAAACTTTAAACTTCAATAAATGAAGTCAATATGTAATTTTCACCTATTTTACTTGTTTACCATGCATGCTTCATAATTTAAAGCTATGTAAATTCATATTGTTATCATTTTCATCATGCAAACAAAAAAAGTCAAGGTTCCAGTATTCCAAGAAATGCAGGAGATTTGATCAAATTGCCTAAAATCATGCAGGAGTCGAGGTCTTAAATGCAGGAGACTCCTGCATGATGTAGGAGATCTGACATGTAAGTGTAACATGTTAAGAGGGTGACAACAAATAATCAGATAAAATCTCACATGGTTAAATCTAGTCAAATCAAAGTCTATACAAGTCTCAGTTTTAGTCTCGGTGAATATGGCCCCTGAAACTGACGAGGACAGGCCCCTGAAACTGACAAGGACAGGCCCCTGAAACTCACGAGGACAGGCCCTTGAAATAGATTAGAACAAACACATAAATGATTTGACAGACGTTTTATTGCACAATATCACAGATACTTACAGTACATGATAAAACAATACTACAAAATATAATAATACAATACAAATAAAAGTTCAGTACAAATAGAATATTGTTAAATACATGTACAATTTACATGTTTTTGATGTAAAATACAGCCTCCGTAGCTAAGTGGTTAGTGTGCTTGCCCTCTAAACTGGCAACCTGGGTTCAAATCCCAGATGGGACACATATTATATACCTGTCATATTACAGCTGCCTGGCAAATAAAGGCTATGCTCAGCATTGTTTTTAATATTAAATGGATAGTGCCAACATGAACTATCTACGGTTGTATTGCACACAACTGCTTATTGAATGCAGCTAATAATTTTTGTTACCATGTAAGTTTGTATAAACATATTCATGTAATATTATAAGCTGTATACGATGCACCTGACGAAAATTAGAACTGTCGTCATCAGTAGCAGACTAATATACCCCCTGCCAATAAAGGGCCATAATTCTGGCAACAATAATCTCAGCACTAATTCCTTCCTTCATGCACATTTACATGTTAAGGTTGTTCATGTGTGAAAGTTTGAAGAAAAACCTTAGGAACTTTAGGAGGATTAACGTTTACAAGAATCCGTCTACATACAGACAGATGGACAGATGGAAAAGCTGAAAGCATTATACCCCCTGACAACTTCCATTGTGCAGGGGGTATAATTAACACCATTTGATCATTAATTTATCAAATAATACTGGAAGGCTACAATATGAATAGGAGAGAGGCTATAGTTTGCTTCATTTCATGAACACATACAATAAATTTCAAGGGTTGCCTGCAATATTGTCATAACTGCTTATAATTAAAGAAGGACATACGACAGTCTTGCAGGCAACCCTCGTATTTCAAGGTTTGGCATGAACAGTATTTTATTATTGACATAAAGTGTCTAAAATGTGACAATATACCGGTATGTCAAGATAACAATTTATTTCATATACTTTGATTCTTAAACGCCAGATACATAAGTCTTATTCAAACCCAGATAAACAAAACTTAATTCAAACATTCAATTTATTTTATCTAAAATACTATGTATAAGCATGGTAGTACAAATCGCTGGTTAAGAATGGGAGGGTCCTAAGAACAAAAACGCTATTTTGAGTAAACAAGAAATCAAAGCACTGAAAGTACTGATGTGTGGCGAACTGATGTCATTTTGACCATTCAAATAAAGACTGCACCAACATGCTGTGTCAGAGTTCTGATAAGCCCAGACTCACCCGAATGTTTGTGCTGCTCTCAAGACACCAAGCGTCAGTGTCAAGATGAGTGACTGGGTAGTCTCCATACAACTGATGAACTGGGAATTAAAACACAACAAACGAGATGCCCCCCCCCCCCCGCTATGGAAACAGGACTAGGTAGAAATATGTTGGGAAAATTAAATAAAGGGAGGTAATTAATAAGATAGAACCAGATTTCAGTAGAAGGAAAATATAAGAAAATGATATCAATGGTAATATCATGACTTTTTTTTGGTTGAATGAATTAATTCAAGAATGGAACCAGATAGAATTATGGTTTCATGTCACATCACTTCTCTTAGGGTGCCATATATTTATATATTTAAAGTCGATCAATTGAATTTAGGTGGACAAGTGGTCCAGTGGTAAGGGCTATTAACTACTGATATGATTATAATGAAGGTTTTCCGTACTCCCGCCGGATCAAGAGCAGAAATTTTTTCGGAGTAACATAACTAAACTTACGAACAGACTTTCGGACCATACTCAGTGTAAATTCTATAGCATTCTGTCCGATATGTTAATAAAATCGTATTTAAAACAGGTCAATTATATATTTTGGAATATACTACAAGTTATTTTTTGAAAATCTGATGATTATTTATGTATTGGTTATTATTTAAATATTGCGTATTCTGTTCCGAAATATGAACTCGCGCTAATCAGCAGGTGATATTTATTATAGCTATTATGTTGTATTTAGCATGTTTTTATGCACCAGTCAGTGTGCTACCATGGTCCCATCCCAGGTGATGGGCAGTGGATAGCTGATAGTTTTCAAATATAGTATTTTTTATTAAATCCATATCAAGAAGAATGTATTTAACTTCTAAATTCTGAGTATCAAAGTTGTAAACCCTTTTTTATACCAGTAAATTTTATGACCCTAAATTCCTAACTTCTGCAGCTGTCTCCAAATCAACTAACAAGAACCCGATATAAAACCCATTCAATTAAAAATAGTTTTAACGGTCTATTTCCTGTCTCATGGTGTGTTCAATCCCTTGTAAAAACATAGATCCCTGTGTTACATGACCCCCAACTGTCCCAAAACAAGTTACTAACGACCTACCAATATACAACCCCTTGAAGTTTACCAGATTGTATGATCAATTTTCTGCCTCATGCAGCTTCAATAATTGATTACAAATTTCTTGTCAAAATATAGATCTAGCTAGGATTATGTAATGTTACATAATAAGGAGGGGCTAATTAAAAAATGCATAGATAATATTGCACAACGTGGCTTGTGGGAGGAGCTAATTAGATATGCATTAAAGGGCTTTATAACTGCACATTAAGTGGGAGGAGCTTATTAATTATTTATAATTATTGAAGTATGTTTGCCCAAAGACCTGTAATTTAGGTCTTTGGTTAAGAATTTGGTTTGCCCAACGTGTATATACTAATTAACGGCCTTTTAATCCAATAACCGTTAACTTTTCAATTCGAAACCTTGTGAAAATATATTACCGCTTTAAAAGGCATATTAGTTCGCATGTTGCGCGTTTAAACTCGCCGTAGAGTGTTTATTAAATGAGATCTATATGAAAGTCGCACATCTAAATGAAACTGAACGTATCGTCTTTAAAATAGCTTTTAGTTGTTAATGTTACTTGGAAAGTAAAAATATAATTGGTGATTTACGACACCAGGTTGTTGCTAAAAATCGCGCAATTCATGAATAGAAAATGTAAGTGCTCGCTGTTTAACTCGTCAGCATTAGTTCATTTATTTTATAACCGCAAACTAAATTGGTATAAGTGATCTTTAATATGTCATAGTATTGACAATTTCTTTTAATCCAAAAATACTTTACTGAATTCTCGTTTATTGCTTAATTATTCTTTCTCAATTCAAATCCTAAATAGCGTTACGTGTTGAAAATAGCCGCTATGAATAGCACAATTAGTTCGCACGATGCGCGTTTAACTCGCTGTCATGTGCTTATTAATTGAGACCGATATAAATGTTGCACATTTCCTTGAAGTTGAAAGTTTCCTCTTTTCAGTGAGGTATTATTTGTTTATGTAAATTAGAAAACAAAATTGTTACGGACGATTTAAAACCTCAGGTAGTTCCGAAAATTTGCGAATTCGAGAATAGAAAATCTAGGGACTCGCTTTTTAACTCGCCAATGTGAATTCATATTATTTTATAATTTAAATTTAATTTAATATTAATAAATTGAAATATCTCATGGTATTGACAAAATTTATTTTGTCAAAATCCGATAGTAATTGACGGAACTGCAATTAATTGAATATTGCGTGACAGTACTGCTAAACCAGAGATCTATTAATATAGTAGATCCTGTCTAAGCTAATCAAGTTAGTGTATCGATCGTCTGCTAGCGGTTAGATAGACTGTATATACTGTCCTTGAACTAATTACCAGTGAAAACATGTTGTTTCTATTTATAGCATCAATGTTTGTAAACAACATAATTAGGTCATCGTCTACAAATGTTCAGTGGCGGAGTGATTTTAATAGACACATTTCAGTTCACCCGTGTTCCACCAGAAATCTATTGGCTGAATAAACAATACAAACTAGTCGCTGACCAATAGCTCGTTGTATATCAATTTGCATATGAATGCCCCGATATGTAAACATGAAACCGTGGGATTACTTTCTCAACCTTCTTGACGGTCCTTGGCGGTTCGCAGGCCTTTGATAGTAGGAATATAGTCCATGCGGAATGATTTGCTATAAAATTAAAATATCCTCAAAAAATAAAAGTCTGATGTAATTGTTGGTCTTAATATTAATAAATGTTGGTAATGTAAACAAATCGGGTTCAATGATACGTGTAACCTGTGTAGCATGCTTGTAATATTGTTCAAATCATAGACCTATTTATTGGTGTAGGCATAAAGGCGTTAACTTCATAGTATATATAAATAAAAAAAAAGAAAGATAGTTATTACATTGTGTGGCTTATCGCCACACAAAAACTGTCTGAAAATTACTCTTTACTTAATATGGAAAAACAGGCTTTTACAACTGAAAACAGAAAAGTTCTGACTGTCATGAAAATAGGCTCAACAGAAGCGCCTTGTGATGCTGATTTTAAATATGTACCAGTCTTATTTAAGGTCTAAGCCAGCGAAATGTTGAGGCTGATCCAAATGCCAGTCAACCAAAAAAATCTTATATTTTTCCAGAATATCTGGCTAAAAATCATAGGAATGTATCAATTATGATAGATAATAATAGACATTAACAATATAAACACAACAACAAGTTCAAGTCTGAAAGTAGATGGGTTTTTCAAACAAAAATATATGTATCCAAAAAAGGGTTACAAATCTGGCAAAAACATTCTGACACTACTCATTCATTCTAAAATTTCTGACAAATTCCTCAACAAGGCTTAGAGCCAACTATTATGTCAAACTTCATAAACCACCTGATGAAGCCATATTTGCAAAACATTGTGGGAAATTAAATTAACATTATTTAAGTTTAATCAGTGTTTGGTGGTTTATTTTCATTATTGTCAAGTTTTATTGAAATCTGACCTTAGAGGTAAAGGAGATCAAACCCATACAAACTTTAAGAAATCCCTCCATACAGATGTCCAACACAAGATCATTATGTCCCCACTCCAACTGTTATGTGTGAGAAACATTTCATACAAGAGATGGTTGTAAAACATGTTTGCCCCATGACAGCCAAATAGTCGAAAATGGTAAAGGTCAAAGTGACCTTGAACTTTTACCAACTGACCTCAAAATTTAAAGGGGTCATCTTCTGTTGCTGACCAACCTCTATGTAAAGTTTGAAGATCCTTAGGCACAGGTTTCATGAGTTATTAAACAGAAACCATTTGGTCGGTACGAACTACCCACCGGCAGGTGCAAAGCAATATACCCCCTCATCAAAGATGGGGGGGCATTATGAGCATGTTCTTGATTGTACAAAACATAGATAACAATGTGGTAATGTATGATAGTATTTGGAATTCAATGAAATAGATAAATACTCCATGATGGTTGCTATAACAACTGTAAGCCATTACTTTGTGTATATTTATAAGCTGCTCTAGACCATGTAAGACCATTCCCTTCTGGTCTGTGGGTGGACGGTAGTAGCACATGGGTACAAAATGTCCTGAAACAAAAAACAGAAAGTTCTACTTTCCATTTCAATGGGACAAAATTTCGTGCTTTTAGTGAAAAAGACCATTTCAAGGATATCTTATCCACTAAGTCATATACAGTTACTATAGAAATTATTAATATTCATTCAAGGTGGATTTAATTTTGTGGATGGTCTCAACAATGAAAATTAAATCCCAACGAATACTAATAATTTCTACTGTACATGTTTATTATTTCTGGTAGTGGATAAGATATGCTTGAAATTACGTAACAAAGAAATGGCATTTTTGCCCCATTGAAATTAAATGATTTTGCAGTATTTGTTTCATCAAGAAATCAATTCTATCAAAAGATTGAGACAGAAATAGATACCTTATAGCAATAGTCAAGTATATATAATAGACTGCTTGTCTAGGGTACCCTTACCCATACATGCAAAGTACTCCTATTAAAGTGGAGTTACTCCAATTTTCGTCGTCAATTTCTAGTTTTTCAAGTTCACCTAATTTTTAACAAAGGTACACTGAATCATTTTATGTTCTTTTTTCTCATATCTATAACCACTAGAATTAATACATTCCTTGTTTATGCTTCTAAATCCTTTTTAAATCAAATTTAAGTGCATCTTGTGACATGTTTTCCATGTTCACTATTTTGGATTTAACTAACTTGGCAGGTACAGTGATCTATGCCCTTACCTAGACCTGACTGAACAAATTGACGTTTGTACAAATGCCCTAAAGTGATCCTAGTACCTTTTTTGTAAACAACATGAAATGATTTTAACAAATCGGCTATTATACCAGTATTCTAAGCAACTTGTTCATACAGGTTTAACACTGTTTACCATTTTCTAAGTTAAAACAACTTACCTAAAATTAGTGAATCCTAAAAACACCTGCCAATTCTTTTTAAACCCATAATTGTACGGATTTTTGTACACCTACAAAACAAGCAATTCGCTGTAGTTAATTACACATCAAAGAAACATACAATTAAAACAAGACAGCGTTCAGTTAATGCCTCAGTGAAAGCCATGTCAATAACAAAAGCATCCTCTACAAGTGCCCAACGCTCAACTTTCTCGTTCTTGACAGCACCTTTACTGATCAATGAGTGAAAATTCAAGGGGTAGCAAGGGCAGATAACTCCATAAATATAGGTAACAATGTTAACAGCCTTGTCAATATCGACCCCCCTTGTGATTGTGAAGAACTATGTTGAGTTTCAAGTGGATCCTTTTATAGTATTTGAGAAAATGACTGACAATACAACGTAGACGCACATGCCCCAACACACACAATCCCGTCATGACAATAGCTTGACTTTTTCTTTAAAGTCTCACTAAAAATGTCTAGGCAAATCAATCAGTGGCCATAATTCTGTTGAAATATTGAAAACTTGTTACATGGCTTTGAAAATGTAAGGTGTTTATGATGGTAAACAAGTATGTCAACTGGCTAGTTTGAAAGCGATGCCTGGATGGGCTTATATTTCAGTTTCACCAACTTGGAAGTTTTGGTTAACATTTTCTAACAGACAAACAAATGGACAGAACAATCCCTTTAAGCATAAGTAGATGCCAGGGCATAAATATAAGGCTGAATGACCAAAATAAATTTGTGTTACTGGGATTTTCGTTGGAGCGTATGTTGTATATCTCACTTGCTTACCTGCAAGACGTCACAAAACAAGAGCTGTCACCAGACAGCACCTGCGTGCTCCACTATTCTCAGTCACATCCTTTGATAGTGTAAAATTGATTTCTATTTTTTAAGTCAAAACGGGCATAATTTGATCCAAATTCTTGATAGAGTAACAACCTCTTGGGTAAAGGTTGGGGTCATGATGGTGAACAAGTGTGCAAAGTTTCAAACCAATATTTCAATGGACTTCGAAAATATTTGAGGTGGTATGTAAACTTTAACATTACCATTATGCTGACGTTCACGCTTGGGTGACTGCAATAGCTCACATATTCTTCAAATAATGGAGCTAAAAAAAGATGTGACATCACTTCCATTGTATATTCGATATGTTCTTTGTCTAAATAGGCAGTATCGCTATTCATGTTAAAAACTCCAAATAGCTGACAACCTTTCCACATGAGCATAGCAAAGGGAGACAATTTACACAAAGAATAATACCAATAAGCCCAAATTTTATTTCCCATAGTACATCTAAACCATAGATTCAGTATTGACAAACTAACAAGACAGAAATCACATACCATCTTTTTGGCTTTAAATTTCTTGCGCTGAGTTCCATTTATTTGCACTTCAATACTGGTTTCACCGCCTGATATAAGTTTAGCGTGCCACAATGTCAATAGTCCGAGTGCCAGAGTGATTCCCGAACATAGTATAAATTGATATAGAACAGCTACATGATAATAATATTCCTTGTAGTTTTCCCGGTCTGGTGGATTATCATTAATTATCAATGACTGTGGAGCCGTCTTATCCTAGAAATAGAAAATTATTGAATTGTGTAATTGATTAATTTTTATCAGTTAACTTAATGTTTATTTGTCAGGTACAGATATATCTGCAACATTTTCTGTCTATAGACTATATTATGGTTCAATAAACTGGTAATATATTCCTTTAATCTAAAAGTATAGAATTAAACCTACCCTTTTTTGGCCCAAATCGCATTTATTTTTGCCCGCAGAATAAACCTGCTAAACCTGCTATACTGCTATATTATATGCTGGGTATTATATTGAGTGAGTTATGTACTGGTATATTGTTGCGATCGTAACTACTCGGGCCTTTCCGTTATGAATCCGGAAGCTCCCTCGGATGTATGTAGAGTAGTGATTTGAAAAATTCCATACGGTGATTCGGTCACTCATGTGTGAAGCGGTTTGCAAGAAAATAAACCATAACATATTCATCGAATATATAGGATATGACGTTTTAAAGAACATAAATATATAAAAGCATGCTAGGTTTTATAGTATATTTATGTCCAAGATGTTTAATCAGTGTCGCAAGTTCCATTTTTAACCTGTTTACAAAACTGTTCTGGCTTCTCTAATAACCGTTAAGAACCGTTTGAATATTGGTGATGTTCGATTTTACGTCCGAGAGATGATTCGTCTTAGAATTGTCCGAGGTACACTGATTGATATTGTTGTAAAGAAGTATTTACAATATATAGCTTACCTTAGGGTTATATATAGTATCATGGATAGCATTCAATGGATACATAAAGGCAGGAAACCTTGTAGGCTGAAATACATGTAAATATCATTATCAACAATCATAACAAACTAGAGCTATCACAGGAGTGATGAATCATACCCCCGCAGCACCGCAGTGACACAGGAATATTATTTATAATTATAGTCTAAAATCCGGTTAGAAATGACAAAGTTACAGAGCGGACACGGTTTGCATGACTATATAACCTTTGACCTGTAAGTGTGACCTTGACCTTTGAGATAGGGACCTGAGTCTTGCGCATGACACACCGTCTTGATGTGGTGAACATTTGTACCAAGCAATTTTAAAATCCAGTAAACAATGACAAAGTTACAGAGCGGACACTATTTGCATGACTATATAACCTTTGACCTCTAAGTGTGACCTTGACCTTTGAGATAGGGACTTGGGTCTTGCGCATGACACACCGTTTTGATGTGGTGAACATTTGTACCAAGCAATTTTAAATCCAGGAAGAAATGACAAAGTTACAAAGCGGACACGATGCTAACATACCAACAGACCGACAGACCAACATGGTGACTCCAGTATACCCCCTTCAAACTTTGTATGGGGGGGTATAACAAAATATTTCCAAAGTCCCCATGTAAACCACAGGTAACAACATATCATTGATAATGAAAAAAAAAATACTTTTTTTTTAGTAAAATTTATATTTGTATTCTTTTTATAAAATTTATATTTGTATCACTGTCCACTCTTCTACTTGCTGTCCATTCAGCAAAAAAACAGGACCCCAATTGCAAACACGTGCTCATACTTTAAGGGTAATCCATGACTGACAAGTCAAAATAATTATAGCTTTGCTAATTTGACATGAGCCAGACCTTAGCATAATTTAACAGTCGATATATTGCCTATGTTACAACACCGATCATATGTTTTCATAATCGGGGAGTATCATGAAGGCGCTCGAGATGCTATAGAAACATAAATTTGAAATACCGATATCGCACGATTTGCTTGCGGAAATTGATATATATTCAAAGCAAGAACCTTGTATTAATGTAATATATTCTTGCATAAAGGTCAGGTTCAAGTCAAAATAGCCAAGCTATACATACACTCTCCTCTTACAATGCCGAGCACAGCCTTTATTCGCCAGTCAGCTTTCTGCTGAAATATGGCAGGCATATATTTGAGTGCCTCTACATGGATTTGAACCTGTGTCGCCAGATTAGACAGCAAGAGCACTAACCACTAAGCTATGGGGGCACATTCAAGATTACATTAAGTTACTCACCTTATCCCCATAGAAATGTTGTCTAAACAGTTCATGTCCCGTCCAGCTGACGTATACCGTACCACACCACATATATACACAGAACAGGAAAAAATAACGATGATTGTTATGTCCCACACAGTTGTTTAACCACGCTGAGATGTCAGGTCAAGGAATACAAGATCTGTTAGTTAAACTAGAAGGGCTTATGACACACATACACAGGGCTGAAACTCTGGCAAAATCATTAATCCTAAAATGGCTGACAATATGTACAGTCAAAATAAAGCTTGGAACTAAGTATTGATGTGAGTTAAGCCCAGTACAAAGTCAATATACCTAACTTTTTACTGTTAATTAGCAGGGGTTGACACCAACTATTTTTTGTCACTGGCTAGACAGTCAAGAAGTATTAAATTTGTAAAGAAAACAGTTACTCAGGTCCTTCATGATTTTCACTGTTCCTTCAAGATTTTCATTGATCCCTTGCCAGGGGACCAGTGTCAGTGTCAAGTCCTGATTAGGCTAGTATTTAGTAAAAATATGGCAATAAATATATTGAAACAAATAGCAGCGTAAACATCTTGATGAGTGTACGAGTATAAAGGATACGGCAGTGATGATCCATCTTGAGAATACATTTACCGCAGACTGTACAATGATGTGTACGCGGAGGTTTGGGTGATATACACTTCTTACATATAGACACAATCTCTGGAACATTCTGAAACATATAATAATCATATACTGTAAAATTATTAATTTTCTTCGGAATTAAATTTAATGGATTTCGTTGCTCACCCCAACCACGAAATTTAATCCAATCAAACAATAATTTTGACCAATACAATTTGTCCGATCAAAATTAAATGAGTTAAACCTTTGTTTCATTCAAAATAATTGTTCAGTATGAACATAATCAGGGGCTCAATTTGACTGGAACATCAGAGATAAAGACTGAAATTTTCAACTTGGTAGCCCAACATAGTACTTTCTTTGATTATTGTATAGTGTATATAGGGAATTTCTTGAAAAATCTAAGGACCCAGCCCAAAATCTAGGGGCCGTGGGCTACTGGGCCCCTGCTAGTCTGTATCCCTGAACATAGGGGGTCCACATTTTGACCCTCATAATTTTGTTTGAATGGCATTTTTCTCTTTGAGAAGAACAAGTGTTTTGCCTCTCCCATCAGAACATGTCAGGGGAGACCACCTGTCAACAAAAGACAACTGTTTGCAGTTCCCCTGGGTACTCTTTACATACATGCTTGACAAAATCTAAGAAACAATTGATTCAGTGATTCACACACATTATAATAGATAGTTACCTGATCGGGTGGAGTTCCAGGTTGTGTGAACACGGCCATCACATAATGAAAGATAACGTTAGTCAGTAACCAATGTCCGAATATCAGATGAATCACAGTCATTGACATACTATTCTCATATACATGTGGTAATAAACATACATAAAATATCGTCACTATCGAGGTAGTCATTACTGTAACCAGGGTAACGAAGAACTGAAATAGTAAAATATTAGAATGTAAAATTAGAATGTAAACTTACGAAATATTATTAAATTATTCATGGTTAAAGAAGAAGTATAAACATTGATCTTTCGTTTTGAGCTGGTGTATAATTATTATAATAATAATATAATTATATAAGCCACATAATTTCAGTAATAGACTCATAATTGTCAATACACTTTCTGGAAGAAAAACAGTAACAGCTGCTATCTCTCAGTTAAACAGACCTAAGGTGAATTCTTCATTTTGTCAAAAATAACTTTCTTAATTTCAGGGCTCTACACTATAACTTGTCCCCTGGTCCGAGGCCAGTGAAAATCAAGAAGGACCAGTGAAAATCTTGAAGAACCAGTAACTGTTTTATTTACATATTTTACAGCTTTTTGCTGGGGGAACAGTGACCAAAAATAGTTAGTGTAAAGCCATGAAGTAAAGCCCTGAAATTTTCCTTCTTGCATAAAATTACATGATTACATGTGTACATAATGGGGTGGAGTGGACAAGGTCTCCATAGGCTCATGTTCATACTGGGCTGGTCACCATAGATGTATACATGTACCGGGGTATGTGATATTCAGTGGACCTAATCTCAGTTTAAGATTTGAAGATTCTGATCAAATGAAAATGTGAAACAATGAATAATATATTACCATTGATTATTACAGTAAACAAACACTTTTTTAATCTCATGTATAGCTTGGCCACATTGACATGAACCTGACCTATTGATTAGCATAATTTATCAGTCGATATATTGTCTTCGTTTACAACACCGAGTGTATGTCATCATAATCGTGGAGTATCACGAAGACGCTCTAGATGTAATACAAACACAAATCTGAAATACCGATATTGCATGATTTGCTGCGGAAATTGATATATTCAGAACAAGAACCTTGTTGTATATTCTTGCATAAAGGTCAGGCTCAGGTCAAAATAGCCAAGCTATACATGTAACTTGATGTAAGTGATAAAGTAGTAGAGTTCCATCTATAGGCTCAAAATATAAATCAACATAATACTTACTGGACCCAAATATTTGGCAAAACGATCAACAAACCAAAACATTGGCTCTAATAAAGTCTCAAATGCCAGATACACGGTAGTGAAGTAGTTGTAGTACAGAGTCATATATAAAACATGAACATATTCTGAACCATGGCGAACTTTTCTTCTTACTTTCCATGGCAAACATTTAATCATAGAAGGCATTCTTAAAATTGTAATGATGTGTCCTGTAATTGGATTTGCTGTGTGTAGCATTCACCTGAAATGTTTAAATTAAATAGAGCTACTGCCCACGGAATTAGCACTGTCTGGGACAATAAATTGTTGAATCAGGCAAGTACATTTTGCAGTTGAGCAAGTAACTTTTGCAGTTATTACATAGTATTACATAGAATATATACAGTGAAGTTATTAAATTGAACCAATTCAGACAAGTTACTACAGTCCCGTGCCAAATTAAAGTTCACAAAGTGAATATACTATGTTTACTAGCATTTAGTAGGATAATCAATTTCTGATAAAACTGTCATGCACTTGACTCATTAACACAGTCCATTCTCGGTTGCTAAGCAATTCTAGAACACCACTAAAAATTGAAGGTTAGTCCATTTGACAATGTTGTCATGGTAACACATATACCATGAAATATTTAAATTAATGTTGACTATAACCACAGTTGATTTTACCTTAAAACAGTTTTTATATGAAGAAGAGTTCCAATATGAAAATAACAAACATTTGAATTTTGTTTTGATCTTTTTTAAAGTGAAAATGACAAAAGTTACATGGGAGTCAATGGGAACTACACTTTTTGTTATTCAACTTCGAGATCTAATAACTTTACATTTTACAAACTTACTTTTTAAGATCAAATGAAGTTGGTTTTTTAGAATGTCAATTACTCCTTTATATTTCTGTATGATTGACAAACAAAATACTAAAAGTATGTAGCCATGGCAACCAGGCTTATTCCGTCAATGAAGAATTTCTATTGATGTTCTTAAATTGCCTAGTAACCAAAAATTTGATAAATGTAAATTCTTTTCTGAACAGAATCAAATCATGCTTGGACTATTCTATCATATGATACCAGATTATAGTATAATATATTTCTATTTATCGTGTCATTATTTTCGAAGTGAAAAAATCTGTCCAATTTTTCATGCATTTTTCACTTTGTGAACTTTAATTTGGCAACTGACTGTAGTTTCAAATTCTAAATTCACGGACTGGAGTCAATGTTACTGTTTGAGTAGTCAGTGCTGTTATTAGTATTTACAGATAAACATATACAGTATAGGTTGAAAATTGACCCGTGAATTTATTAAATAAAACATGGCTCTATTGAGTGCTACGATAAGAAAAGGCTAACTTAAAAAAGTGCTACTTAGTGGACAAAGGGAAAAAATATATGCATATATAAGGTGAATGTTTGCAGCTAGCCGACCTTTTTACAGCAAAGCACTATCAAGCGGAACCAAAGCAGTCCATTGCATAAGAAAGCGCTAGGTAAGGCTCCGTTGGAGAGAAACCGATATGCTATCGGCGACCAATGCTTGTTGGTACAATGTAGCATGCCGTTGCAAAGACATAGCAAACTACTACCAATATGCACAATCAGGGGTGAGGAAATCCTCACAATTTTCACGGCCATGGCAAGTTGGACTGAAAATTCCACTTGCCCGAAGACGGAATCTACTTGCCCAGGAGAACATAAAGATACAAAATTACAGTACCAACAATTCATTTTGTCAAACTTGAGAATATAAGCCTACTGTGTACCTGATGCTGAATAATTTCAGTCAGAATTAAGGGATTTTCTTATGTTTTTAGGTGAAATAGCTAGGACACTAAATATTATTTTCTCATGTTAATTTTACACTTGCACATGGGCAAGCTGGCAGGGCTTGACACTAACTATTTTTGGGCACTGGTCCCCCAACAAAGAAACATAAAATTTGTAAATAAAAAAGTTACAGGTCCTTCAAGATTTTCACTGGTCCTTCTTGATTTTCACTGGCCTTGGACCAGGGGACCAGTGTTAGTGTCGAGCCCTGGCTGGAAGGAAAAATCCACTTGCCCACAGCTCAAAAAGCCCAAGTCGGGCAAGTCAGACAATCAAGTCTGGAATTCCACACCCCTGACGATATGCAAAGGGTTTCTGGCCTCCAATGAAAAAAGCTGATGAAGCAATTTAAAGTCCCATAAAGTCTCAGAAATAGCAATATTTTACAAACAAATAAGATTGACAGGTTATAGCTCTCCCTAAATGGCATATAATCAGCATATATTTGATGTAAGTTGACTTTTATCCTTAAAATAATAATCTCCGCAAATCGTCAATTTGTAAACAAAGGAGTATTTTGTCCACCATACAAAATACTCCTTTGTTTACAATCTGAAATCGACGGGTCGTTCCGAAGACAGTACGTACATTTTCGTAATAGATCGAGGGCACATATATTGATGACACATTTATGCGAGTGTATGCATATAAATAAAAGTTAAACCGGTATCCTCCGGTACCGGTAATCACCGGTATCTTATTAAACTATATTGTATAGGGTAATCGAGTGTAATATTTCACTGGTGAATTAAAGGGTAAATTGTTTTCATTAGATTATTATATAACATATTGAGATATAATTAAAGTGCCGATGTAATAATGTTTTAGACCTTCCGTCAACTAGACCCCGGTACTATGCGGAAGGATTGCTGATTACAACATGCTCGTTTCGGGAACCCTTCAAGTTCATTTAAAAGCATTGATTCTTGCGAGAATAAGTAACACGGGCGCGCTGAGGCTGTCAGAATGACAAGTACTAGCACCAAAATCCAGACATGTATGCGATATTTGTAATAACATGGGGTTTTATAGCTCGAATTACTGCGAGAAACTTATATTCTGTCAATAAAATTGGACAGTATCGAGGTTTCGATTATTTGTATTCTTCTAAAAGCAATTTGTTAACAAGAGCTGTCACTAGACAGCGCGCTCGACTATTCGCAGCCATTTGTCAGAAAAAATATAAGTTCAAAACAGGCCATTTAAAATTTGTATTATACTGAAACGTGAGTTACGCTACTTAGTTGACTACATGGCAATGAAAGCTAATGTACAATGGTTGTTGAGGCATGGCAATTATCTCAACACTGGACTATTAACAAATATTTGTCAGTGAAAATGATTTTAAGACTTCAAGCGGCACTGTACTCTATTCAAGAAATGTGTATGTTTAAAGGAAATTGTATACATCCACTGACATAACAAAGTTTCTACAAAATAATCATATGAGTAAGATATGATTTGTTAAAGGAGTCAATTTTAAAACAATGGTGACAAATTAAAATAATAATGTAGAGGATACAGTCATGTAATAAATCAGTGATGAGTTTAAAGTAGTTTAGTAATTATTTTTAGTATTGAATAAATACCATGCCAAACAACACAAGTTTGATATCCTCGCTTTTCAATGCAATATCATTGATAGTAGGTGAGATATGGTTTGAATGTAACTTGCATGCAAAACTTTAACCAAGGAAAGTCTAAGTTAAAAGGGGCATAACTCGAATTAAACTAAAAATGGAGTTATTACAATTGACCAGTACCATTGACTAATGATGATAAACAAGTGTTATAAGTTTCAATGCAATATCATAAATAGTAACTAAGATATGGCGTGAATAGAACTTGCATACACGAGTAAAACTTGAACCAATAAACTCCTATGTTAAAAAGGGGCATAACTGAAATAAAAAAATAATAGAGTTATTGCCCTTGACTGATACCATTGACTGATGATGGTAAACAAGTGTTGTAAGTTTCAATGCAGTATCATGGATAGTAGCTGAGATATGGTCTGAATGAAACTTGCATGCAAAACTTTAACCAAGAAAATTCTATGTTAAAAAGGGGCATAACTCAAATAATAATCATAATAGAGCTATTACCCATGACCGGTACCATTGCCTTATGATGGTTAGTAAGTGTTGTTAGTTTCAATGCCATAGCACAGATACTATTTTAGATATGGCCTTATTAGTAACTTGCATGCAAAACTTTAACCAAATTTTCTAAGTAAAAAAGGGCCATAATTTGCATTAAATTCATGCAAGAGTTATCTAACATGGTTGATTACATGACAGGGAAAGCCAGTGCAAAGTTTCAATCCAATATATGCACTGGTTATTGAAATATAACCAAGGTTAAAGTTTTGCATGTAAAACTTTAACCATATGCAACGCCGACGCCGACGCCGACGAACAAGTGACTGTAATAGCTCTCATATTCTTCGAATAGTCGAGCTAAAAACTAATTTATAAAGACACGTGGCCTATCAGAAATTCGTTCAATGTATGCATGCATCTGACGTCATGAGCGCGTTCCACATGGCTCATTCTCACAAATTGTAGTGTTTTTAAGAAAAGTCAATCAACAGGGAACAAATACATATACCAAGTACGATACTATTCTAAGCTGTGCACGAGACCAACGTGCAAAATAGCAATTTCACACCAACCGTTACGCATGGATGATTTTGTACATTAATACGCCATTTCTTTCCGGAAATCGATAAATTAGTGCGTGGAATGAACAAATAACACAGCCTAAGATTTATCGATATAATATATCAGATGATATAATGTTTTTTAGGGTGGCCAATTAGAAATTCGGTTAAGTTAATAGACGATGCCGAACTACTATCTGAACCTCTTGGTAAACTGATGGCATCGCTTCCGCTGCCATTTGGGATATACGCATATGACCCGGCATCATTTCTTCCACGATCAACTGGTGCCTTTGGTAACTTTTCGCTTTTGGGCTTGTGACCTTAACATTATCGGCATAGCTTCCGTGTGTAGAACTCATCTCTTTGGTGTTTTCGGGGAGCTTTTGGCATCGATTCGGCATCCTTTGGAAACCATTCGGGATGGCTACATGATTACATAGCGTCACAGAAGGCGTCCCGAAGATGTGGATTGAATGCGGAATGATGCGGAAGGGTTCCATTACATAACGAGGACATGCCGAACCATCGCGATTTGGCGAATTTCTGCTACAAGAACCCTTCCGGTCCTAGTGGACGGCAGGTCTTCGACATTTTATGTAAAAATATAAGTATAAATATTTTATAAATATTCTAATTTCTGTCAATCATGTTTAAAAACTGCCGCAAAGAAGCGTTGGCTTTAACAGATATTTAATTCATGAAAAATTGTAATATACAAGTAGCACATAGTTAAATAGAAAACTATCACAATGTTTGTGAATAAGTTATACAAACCAACACACCAAAGCTTAGTTATAATGAAATCTACTCTATACAAGGCAATATATAGTATGTTTAACCAGCGATACCGACAGTTTCTATAGTTTCAAAAAGATACCGGCGGACACCGGGATTTAGTACTCGCCCATGTATGTGAATAACTTCACGCTCGAGTGCGCTCGGTACTTGACGAAAATAAGCTTGCTGTGTATAACAGTAAACAAAACATCTGAATAAAAGGCCAGACTTTTCCATATTGTGTAAGTCAACTTATTGTTGCACAGTAATCAATATTTATAAAAACTTAATAAATTCTCGATAAGTAACTCATTTTTGGCACAAAATATGACTGATTTTGAGCGTTAATGGGACTTTAAGTAAAACTTTGTTAAGACGAGCATCGATAAGACAAGCACACGGCCTATGTCGACCAAATTTCAAAGACCAGATAAAATGTTCTATAAAATTATTGTATATTACTTTATAGCATTATCTCGAGCATCAATGTTATGAGCAACTGGCTTAACTCGATCATAGACATTAATAATATGGATTAGTCACTGTACCACGTGACCCAGTTGAAATCAGTACAAATCGACTTTAAGTCTCGCGGGTTCACGTTTGTCGCGATATTTGCCGAGATCACAGAGTTTTAGTGGCGAGATTCATCGATCCGCCATCTTTGCTATATGTTTTGTTTTGCAAGAAATTTGCAGTAATAAATCTGCCAATCCAATCAACATTTCAAAATCAATCGAGAAAATGTTACTATATATATAATGTACATAAAGAATAAACATACCTTGATTAGTGTGTATGTATATTTCATTGATTATATTGGCTATAGGTCCAGTAATGGAGTTTGAATACACAACGGTTTCGCGGGAATATCGAAGCGAGAAAACAATTAATGTCTATGGTTCAAACTATGACAAATTCCTATCATGAGATTGAAAAATATTAAAATCTTAATTGGTGTTGTAACTTGAAACATCTTTCGTAAAATATTATAAAATTAGTCCTGATGATTCTTTTAAAAGATATTTCGTAGACTAAATTGAAACGACATAGCCGCCGCCATTCCCCCCGTGTCTCTCGTTTCTTGCTCCAAATCACACGAAATTGTAACTCTGTTGCATGACACACGCATTTTGTACCTTCTTAATATTTTTTAATTTTGAAAATTGATAAATTATTAATGATAAGGCAAGTTTTTTCGAGGCAGCCATAAAAATTATGTTACCGTCAATACCGATCATCGCCATATTATCAACTTACAGTGTACAGAATACCAAAAATATGATGATTAACGGAAAAGGCCGAGTGCGCGCATTGCATTATGGGCGTCTGGTCGTTCGGCAGATAAAAATCTATTTATAGAGTTGCCTATCCGTTCTAATATATATCTGTGACTCGATAGAATAATTTGTCAGCAATACCGTTGCAAAACGATACTAAAGCAGTCTGTTGAAAAAATAAGTGCTCGGTAGCCCTCGGCTTAATAGTAAAGTATAAGGAAACAGTATGCTATCGGCGAACATGCTTGTTGGCGTAGTATAACCCTTCAAAAAAGCGCTCAATAGCGCCTTGTGTCTGTGCTGCCTAAGCAAGGCGCTACGTAGGGCTTTCCACAACCGGTAATCCATACCGTCTACATTTAATTGAACGGGAGGTAACTGATTAAACGCGCTCGGTAGCGCTTTGCGTTTGCAACGGACACATTGTCTATGCAGCGGGCTCCCGGTGTACACTTTTCCTCCTACCAGCAAGTCGCGAAAACATGTGAAATATGATATTATATTGTCAGTCAAAAAGTGTCACGGAGAATAACCATTTAAATGAATTAACAAGATCTTAATACCTGTGTTCAGCCGATCTGTTTTACACTTTTGTACAAAATAAAGCTTAAATTAGTTTATTTAAAAAATGTTTATGTAGGGCTACGCTTGATTTACACAACATTTTTTTAATAATTTTAATCGAATTACTGGGCTAATTCATGTTAATCTGGTAATGAAACATCACTCTTTCTAGCTGAATTTGTGATATAAACACTACAAAGTATTTTAACATCTCCAAACTTATTTACTGGAAATATTCATAGTTTCGGAAAATTACGCAGAACTTTGTGCAATCTTCTCAAAGAAATAAGTAATCAAGCAAACCATGTACAGAAAGATGGCGTCCAATTCGGAGGAGATTGGGAGGTCTTTAAAATTTGTACTAGATAAAATACAGAAGGCTTCTGAACTCCGGCCTCAGGTATGATTTATTATTAACTAATCTGCCCATATATCGAGCTCCCTGCAAGTGTCATTTCGAAAATGCAATGAAAGGTCGTGGATGTAGGTCACATTTTAGCAGTTTAGAGGAAAATTCCAAATTACATAACCATCAATTCATCCAGTCCATCACCTTTGGGAAATTTCTTGATGGTCTTCACTCTACGACATCTTTATACATCAATCGTTAGTCAAATTCCAAGACTAGCACCTTATTCAATACAAGGATTTATTATCCAGCCCAATCTAAAAACAAGAGCTCCGCGGTCGGAGACATATGCCCCCCAAACAGGGCCTTGAAACAGATTTTTGTGCAACAAAACTGATCATGAGTATTAATCTTGGCAATGTATCAGGGGCATTGGTGGAGCCGTTGGTGAGTTATCGATAAGACTTTGACCTAATGAACAGTTATCCATCAGAAACGGTTTTCACACTTAATTCCATATATACCAGTTTCAATAGGGGTCACCTAGTGTCCAAGGCCAATTAATGCACCCGCAAAGTATCAGGTCTGTCTGTAAGTCTGTTGACGAGTTATCAATCTGAAACGGTTTTCACACTTAATGCCACCTTGACCTAGTGACCCATTTTCAATAGGGGTCATCTACTTTCCAAGGTAATGCACTTGTGAAGTATCAGGCCCATCGGTCAATCTGTTGACGAGTTATCGATCGGAAGCGGTTTTCACACTTAATGCCACAGTGACCTTTGACCTAGTGACCCCAGTTTCAATAGGGGTCATCTACTGTCCAAGGCGAATGCACCTGTGAAGTATTGGTCAATCCGTTGATAAGTTATCGTTCGGAAACTAACTGGTCTACCGATAGATAGACAATATAATATCAATATTTTAACGCTTACATCCCCACCCTGGAGGCAATGCTTACTGCCTAAATCCCCGGGGTCAGGACAAGTAATCACACAGTAGTTCCTGGAACCGATCAGTCTTACTTTCTATGCCCCTGGACTAGGAATCAATAACTTATAAGTTTATCAAATTCCCACCAGTCAGGAAGGTTTGTCTGTCTAATTCGAGTAATTCCCCCTGTATCCATGCCACCTACTATGACCTAGTGACCTACCTCCCCCTTCAGGTTCCAGGGGAGAAGAAAGGAGGCCATGGCAGTATAATCCACTTGCTATTTAAAGATGCTTGGCTGCTAATTTTAGTTCTTTTCTCCCTTACTTGAAGTCAAAAAGTGAGACTTAAAATCAACCACTTACTTTTAAAGATTGAAAACATTTATTTATCCCTGAGGTCCATAGTCTTATTTTAGAGTTATTATTGGATAGTAGTCTTGAAATAGCAACAATAATTTTAATTGGATTGATAAATATCAAATGTTTTATGTATTTTTTTCTTTCAGTCTTTACCAAAAATAAACCCTCGGTTAGTGGCAGTATCAAAGACTAAACCAGTTACAGATATTATAACAGCTTACTCACATGGACAGAGACACTTTGGTGAAAATTATGTAAGTTTATCCAAACAATTTACAAATTACATTGTATTTAAATGCTCCTTTTGGTGATGTGAGTTGCAAGATACCTTTTTTGAAATGTAAATACATTCTGTTTGGTTTGCTACTCTGTAGTAATGTTTAAACCGTTCCTTAGACATGATATCATAACAATTGCAACCAATTAGATTTAGAAGATGAGTTTCATTTTGTTTGTATATGCCCATGTTTTAACGCCATTAGAAGGAAATATATCGACATTTATTTTTACCAACGTCCGTCCGTTTACAAATTTATTGAGTTATTAGATTCCTGTAACAAAAACGTTCTCATTAATTTGTCTTTATTTATAAAGGAAGCTTTGTTCTTGCGAACAACTATATTGAATGTTTAATAATTGTTTATCCTCATCTACAACTGTATTTTCTATCAATTGTTTTGCTATGTTTGTTTGAACTTTCTTTGTATATAGATCAGGTGATTATTGTATATTATGTAAATATGTATGTGAATCGTACGATGTACTTTGTATAAGTCCTAATAAAAATATGTTCTGTTCTGTTCATAACCTATCCTAGTAGTAAGTAGTTCATAGTTGATAGAATGCTAGCATGTCAGTGATGTCACTCACTGAAGTAAACCTTGTTAACATCTAGGGTTACATTTTCCGATTGACAGATTATGGCCTTCCATGACATAGAAAGTTATCTGTGATAGATTATGGCCTTCCATGACATAGAAAGTTATCTGTGACAGATTCTGACCTTCCATGACATAGAAAGTTATCTGTTGTATGTTGTAAGAGCAAGATAGCGGTACTAACTGTTAAAAATACACAAGTCAATTTAGTAAAAGTTAACACTTTTTCTTTCATCATTACAGGTTGTTGAACTAGAAGAGAAATCCAGAAATGAAGTTGTAAGTACTTATTACTTAGTATAACTTTGTAATTATATTGGTTTATAATCGCTCTAATTCATTTCGGTATATACATTGTATCCAATGCTACTGTCATTACAATGTAAATTGTGTGGAAAATTATAAAGGTTGTGTTCTGTTTTATCAAGGGATTTAAAAAAAAAACATGATTTGTTTCAATTGTGATACACAGTATTTATTGGTATAGTTAAGGACATGGTCCAGCAGTAAGTGTGCTGGATTTGTTACACAGCATTGGGCAACATGGGAATTTAATCCTGCTCATGGCAGGTCATACATGTACCCTTCCATGAAATTTGACATCATTGTCAATTATTGTTCACATGTGAAGTTGCTGGTTCCTTGTGGATGGGTTAATTAGTACTGGTTAGGATTCAGTCCAGGAAAGCTAGTTAGATGAATACATGTATGTCTCTGAATATAAAATACCAATTGTTGGGAAAATGTATCAGACCAGAACAAATAATATTGTCATTTGGTATAGTTAGTTATATTGTAAAATCATTTAATTTTGACAGGACGAAATTTCGTGGTAAAAAGGACCATTTTGATTTTTTTGTGGATTTTGCATTTTAGGTACTAAACACATGGGTCAAAATTAGTGTTAATCCACAAAATTTAGTCCCTCATGAAAATTTTTGATTTTACAGTATTTCTTATGACAAAAATGTATTTTGATACTAGTAATTGTTATTTTTCTCGTTATTTAGATACTGGAGCAATGTGCAGACATCAAGTGGCATTTCATTGGACATTTACAAAGGAACAAGGCAAACAAAGTGGCATGTAGGTATTTTATGTGATATTTGTGAACTATGATTAGGTGTTTCAATAGTCTGTCTGCCTGGTCTGTCTAGATGGACCGATGTCATGAAAAAGTACAACCATTGGTCCAATTTCAATTAAACTGCACAAGCATTCTTTATACCAAGTCTAGTTATGCATATTGTCAAGAATTACAGTTACAATTATTTTCAGTCAGTGTAATGGCCCTTTGGGAGAGACATTGTTGTGCTGACCATCCTGACCTTACGTAATACGAATCTTGTGTGTTGAACTCCTCACAAATCATTGCGCAGCATTTCTTTAAACTTTCACAGATTAACAACCTTGATGAGTAGTTGACAGAAAAGGATGAAAATTCTGCTGCGACAATTATTACCTGAGTTATGGCCCTTTGTTACTTTTACTATATTCCCCAATGGGGGTACCCATTTCTAGTTTGATTAATACCGCTTCTAGTTTTATTTGTATGTTTCAGTGGTTCCCAACTTGTACATGGTGGAGACAGTAGATTCACAGAAACTTGCTCAAACTCTCAACAATCTCTGGGAGAAATATAAACGTCCAGGAAAGTTAAAGGTCATGGTTCAGGTCAATACCAGCGCTGAAGATAGTAGGTTTCTTTCTTAATCCTCTAAATGTTTCCCCACCTGTTATAGTGCACCCAGGATAATTTGAAAGGCAGTAAAAAATGGAATGATCCATAAAGGTGAATTACTCGAGAGAGCCCAATTTATCACTGTTATTTTAGTACGAAATTGACTGTATGTGTTTATCTAAGCAACCCATTTTACAACAGTAGCCTTAACCGGTCAATGTTTATAAACATCACATTATCCTGGGAGCACTATATTCACCAACATAATAAGTCTAAAACTCAGACTTAGACTTTATACTGCCAAATGTTCTATTCGCTCTAATGTTGTTACAAATGTACTGATTTTGAGGGTATACAAAAATGAAATCCTATATTAATATAACAAATGTATTATGAATATAATTTTGATCTGACACCATCTGTCCCAGGGGAAGGGCCTGATATACATGAACTATTGAATGATGAGTAACGTTAATATCTATTTCAGATAAGTCTGGTTGTGATCTGGAAATCGTGAGTCAGCTGACGAAATTTATACGAGGAAAGTGTCCATGTTTACATTTCTCTGGCTTGATGACTATCGGCGCATTCGGATATGATCCCAGTGCTGGACCCAACCCAGATTTCATGGTAAAATGTATTCATATACTACGCCTCATATGTGCATTGATTCAATTCCTCATGTTTACATGTTTATACTTTGTGGGTGTCAATTTTCCTGATAAATCTGGAATTCCGGATTTTTCACACCTGATAAGGCAATAAATTCTGACCAAAATAAAAAGAAATGGCAGAGTTATGGCAAATTGTATATGTTCTGAAGAATTCTCTTTAATACTAACTAAATTAAATACGGAGATAATGTCATTGAAGGTCTGTTGTTGGGCATAAATGTGATTTTCCTGATCTTAAATTTTCCCTGATGACACCCCTGATATTTCATGTAGTGAGTGTTATAAAAGGTATTTTATGTTCTGGTGGTAACGTTGGGTTGCGACGTGAAGCTGGTAGCACTTACCGATATTATTGCTCAAATGTTAAGTTGCAGTTTTACTTGCATTTCTATTTCAAAATAATTAGCAAAGGACTACTCTTAAATTGTACATTTTACATCTTGATGAATTATCTACATCACTGTAAGTTATATATGACTTCTCAACAGATGCGCACACCTCCAAGATTTTAATCGCTGCGAATAGTCTTTATTGGCCAGTCAGCTTTCTGCTGAAATATATGGCTGGCATGAGGGCCTCCACCGGGATTTGAACCAAGGTCTGCAAAATTAGCACTTGTCTGGTTGACCAGGACAAGTAAAATTTAGTTATTTTGATTCAGGCGAGCAACTTTTGCAATTATCTTGCATAGATTACATAGGAAAGTTATTAGCTTTTAACGATTCGGGCAAGCAGTTTCAAATACTTCATTCACAGACTGTAAAACTATACTTCAGGTAATGCAATATACTATATACTTGTAACTTGTGATTGTTTTATACATACAGACTCTAGTGAAATGTCGAGAAGAGGTGTGTCAAACATTGGGTATAAATATAGAAGATGTAGAACTGAGTATGGGCATGTCATCAGACTATGAACATTCGGTAAGTCTTGCTGAAATGTTTGTGTGTATATTGCTTGTTAAAACACCTACTTTCTATACACATTTGCTCACCTCAACCACAAAATAAAATCCCATTGAAAATAATTTTGACCCTGGTAATTATTATTATTTGAAATGCAAAATTCACGAATTAACTTCCCATCAAAATGTTGTTTATTTTTACAAATACCATAAAAATTTTGTCCCATCAAAATTAATGATTTCACAGTTCTTACTGAATGAATGTTAAATATGTGTGTGGTTGTATTACTACAGATATCACTGGGCAGTACTAATATCAGAGTAGGCAGTACAATATTTGGGGCCAGGGACAATGCAACCAAACCTCAGGTTCAGCCGAACGCAAGTGGTACCTCTACAGTAGATGGAAATATACCAGATTCTTGTGTAGATACCGGTACCCCATCAGATGGGAATTGTGTGAATTCATCAAATAACAGTGTCAATGATAGACTCGGCGATGGAGGTAGTACTGTCTCAGCATCCTCGGCTACCGGAGGTCCGATATCTCAAACCGACAGTGAAACAAACTCGGCTGATATAACAAATTCAATGAATGATTTAAAAGTTAAATAACTCAGCATGCCATAGTACTTTCTTATAAACTAGTATGTAGTGTTTTAATCAGAATGTGGAGTCGATAGAATTGTTACTGAGTTTGAATTGTTAATATATTCTAGACAAACGTACAGTTCTATTTGTTTAGTGATAATGTAAAACTATATAGTATAGCATGAGCCTCCGTAGGTCATTGGTTAATGCGCTTGCAGTCTAATCTGGCAACCCAGGTTCAAACCTGCCTATACCTGCCATATTTCAGTACAAATAATGCAAATAAAGGCTATGCTCGGCTTTTTAAAAAAAAAAATATTCACTATAATAGCAGCCTGAGGATCGAGCCCAGGACCTCCCGCACTTGAAGCGAAGTTCAACCACCACTAGGCTATCGAGGCGGTGTTTTAATTGGATCAGAAGCTCTTAAAATGCCCTTTAATACATTTAAAAGTGAAGAGTTGCCTGTTTAAAAAGGTTAGTGCATGTGTAATTAATGCTGGTAATATACCCTAAAACTTTTATCTGAAGCTATGTCAAAATGCAACAATTACTACAAATAAAGGGTCACACGATTAACCGGAATCCAGATATTTAGATCTACCTTGATTCTGATTAATCGATCTAGACCTGAAATAGAGCTTTGTGTCCCAAAATAGATGCTAGCAGTTGGAATGGTTGTGTTAATAAAAGATAATGAGTAAAATTAATCATGGTAAGGTATTGCTTTTTTCTGGCGAGTGTGTTGTTACATAAATAGACCTGCTATCAATCATCGTTTTCTAATTGGCTGTTGATTAAACATCTCGACTGAACTATTGTAAAGTCATTTAATTTCAAGTGGACAAAATTTCATGGTTTTAGTGAAAATGTCCATTTCGAGAGGATAACTTATCCACTAAGTCATAATTATGCTATAATATCAATAATTTATATTCTTTGGATTTAATTTCGAGGATGATATCATCCAGAAAATTAAAACCCCACGAATATTAAGGCTTTTACAGTGTGGGTGGCAAGAACTTTGGTTAATAACTACAGTGCTAGTAAATGTTTAGTCAGAGTTATATTGTGCTTCACTACTGAGCCCCTTTACAGTAAAATGTCCTGTCAATGCTTTGAAAGATGATGTAATTCAAGTGGCTCCATAGTCGGTATATATTTTGTTTGTGCTGACGCTCATTTTTAGCTCGACTTTTTATAGAAAAAGAAGATTCTGTTATAAAATATTACACCCTTTGATGGTAGGCTGGTAGTCTAGAGCTAGCCCCTTTAAATATACTGGCCCCATGTGCAGCTGTATTATATAGCTTGGCAAATTTGACACGAACCTGACCTTTATGCATGAATATATTACAAGGTTCTTGCTTTGAATATATATCAATTTCCGCAAGCAAAACGTGCAATATCTGTATTTTACATTTGTGTTTGCATTACATCTTGAGCATGTTTGTGATACTCCCCGATTATGAAATCATACAACCAAGGTTATAAATACAGGCAAGATATCGACTGTTTAATTATGCTAATCAAAAGGTCAGGTTTGTGTCAAATTCGCCGAGCTATACATATACATACAATGTATTTATTGATTATTGTCAGTATTTTGTTGTTGCTAGATATTGTTATAAAAATGTTGCTCTGTTATTTTGTTGTTATTTTTACTGCAATATTACTTTGTTCAACATACTATGATAATACCATGTGTTTTATTTCTTAAAAATAGTTACTGTAAATCAATTTACTTTCACAAATACTATCTTTCGCATTTTGCTCATCGTCAGCATAGTCCCCGCAATGTCCATATTAATGTTTTGAATACTTTTGCACTTACTTAATTTCGACAATTTTTACCACTTGCAAACTTGCGAAATAAAATTGTGTGAAATAATTTTGTGGTTTACAGTAGCACTATAGATTTCTGAAACTCAGTAAATGGGCATTATTGATTTTTCACACTTGTAAAGGCATTATAAATTTCTTACAATCTTATTGGCCTTGTATATTCACATATAAGAGTTGTCCATGTTTGGATTTGTCCCTTTAAAAGCAAGGTTTACAATCAATGACTCTTTGAGTTATAATTGTCCTCCTACCATACCTGCCAAATACTCCTATTAAAGTGGAGTTCTCCTTTTTTCATTGCTAAATTTCTGGTTTCCAAGTTTGCGTTCCTTTGCACATAAGTACATTTGATTCATTTTATGATCTTCTGTCCCACATTTATAACCACTAGAATTAATTCCTTCTTTGTGTTTACGCATCTAACTCTAAAATACATCGTGTGACATGTTTTGCTTGATCACTCCTATTTTGGATTTAACTAACTTGGTAGGTAAACCTCATACTGAGCACATGTAGTGCTAGATAATGCAGTGCTAGTCAAAGCTGATTTGAGTTAGATTCACCAAGTGTTGGACGTGTTATTGCCCTTTCTCTCACTAGGCATTCATGTTATATGGGCACACCTTGCTTTATTAATTATGCCCCCCCCCATCTTTATTTTGCTTTTCTCACGTTGGTCGGTCTGTTAGTAGACCAAATGGTTTCCATTCATTACACTTACGGACTTTGAAAACGCACCACTTTTCAGGGGTCGGTATTTTTTGTATGAACTATTTAGGATTATTTTATACCAATGGAATAATGTTACTGGGTTAGAACGTTGTCGTTAAAGTATATTTTAATTTATTTTTACTAACCGAATTGCTAATAGTGAACACGTGGCCAAATCCCATTTTTAGCGCGTGAGTCTCGTGCGAATGACAATATCCGACCTGTGTAAATGACGATGTGTAAACGATTCATTAGCATACCAAAAAAACAACACATTTTAAGTTTTCAAAACCAAAGGTTACATTTAATGTCAATCTCAAACTGATGTGCCTGGAGGTAAAAACATGTTACAAACCGGAAGTAGCCACCGCGTGGTTTTTGCACGATTAAGTTGTCGTGATACAATAAATATTCGTCTACAATAGCGTTTTATGCCAACTGAAACCACCGTTTATCTTCAAATAGGGATTAAAGGCATAAAAAGCCACCGAATTCAGATAAATTAATGCGCATGCTCCGCCATAAAAAGGACTTCCGGTCAACAAACGTGCCTGTCAAAAGAATGCTTGGTGTCGATAGATATGCTAAATCATCGAATAAAAATATCAAACACGTTTATTTATGAAATATAACATTTTCACTTAGTACCCTGCCGATTTTATTTTCATCTAACATTGAACACGTGCTTCAACATGCAGTCACTTCCTTCTTGTATTACTATTTCCGGATGAAACGGGTGTTAACCTTGGACAGTATGAATATAACCATGCGTATAAATAACGAATAACAGTCAATTTTCTTGAAGAAAGCAATATCTGCGTGATGGAATGTCCCAGATTTGGATTCCACCGAAAACATTTGACATGTTCTTTCACACCTGAGTCCATGGATAAGTTCAATGACCCGATCTGCCCACACGATTGTCCGAACCTGTGTTGGTGAATAGAGGAACATTCTCCAGAAGCGAATTGAAATTGTAATGAGTACCCGCTGTTGTGAACGCACCAAAACATAACTTTACACGCACTTTCCACAAATGTGAATTTGGTTTTGAGACTTAAGCACGTGGATGTCACGTGACTAAGTAAGATTGTTAACTGTCGTTTTGAAAGTTTGACAGATGTTAAAACATAAATTGAGCTATCTATAGATAAAATTTTAATACAATTAAACAATGTTTACTGTTAAATTTCGTGGTTTGAATAAGTGGTGCGTTTTCAAAGTCCGTAAGTGTACATCAAGAACACTTTGCCCTAGGGTATTCAAATTTTACATGGAGGTTGGTCAGCAACGTTAGATGACCCCTATTGATTTTGAGGTCAGTAGACCAAAGGTCAAGGTCACTATGACCATTACTATTTTCTACTATTTTGCAGCCGTTAGGGCAACTGTTTTACAAACATCTGCCTATTGGTTTTCAAAATATGAAATTATTGATCTGGACAAACAATCCTGGCCTGAATATGTGTGAACTGAAAAAAATGTGCAAGCTTTAGAAAGTGCCAAATATTTCAGACTTGGGTCCAGAATTATTGAAAGGTAAACCATTTTCTTTAAAACTCCTTTGTATTGTAGATGAAATAAGAACACAGGCAAAAAATGTTGGACGCTGCTCGACAGCCAGTATGTACATGTATGAACTGAAAAAAATGCTTTCTCAATAGGATTAAAACTTGCAACAATGTATTTAAAACTTTTATAAGCTCTTCTATGTTTAATGTCATAATTTACTGAATGACTTTTTATTTGTTTTATTTTTCTTCTTGTTGAATGTGTCTGTTAATAAATTATGAAGAATAATCAGTTTATTTTTTTTGTCAAAAGTTTGACCGGGCATAGCCAGTTGTAATAATCATAGAGCTCAATGACAATGCCACATAGTACTAGTATGAAGGTACCATTAAGTAGTTATACTTGAACCAAATAATTTAATACTCATGCATGGAAAGCTGCATTAAGGAACAAAGCACAAAAACAGACTAAGCACAAACGTCAAATTAACAATAAAATAAAACTTCACAGCAATTAAATCACTACCACAGCATTTTGTCTGAGAAAGTCGGTCAACACACTTTGAGTAAGTCAAGACATACAAGAACGGATCTCACATATGAGCATCGCCCAACACCACAAATGCACTTATTGATAATACTTGACTTCAATGGTGCAGGAAGGAACAACAAAGAACCCTGGGCAACAAATGAAAGGAATTGTCCATGGAAAAACACAAATTTGTTCTGAACAAAAATACAATTATACAATTGCCATTTTCCTATTTGTTACTGCACGTCGGTCGTCTACATGGTCTTCCGTCTCGATACAACCAATGGAAAATGTTGCTTAAGCTACATTTATAAAGCCTTTTACGGTGCACCAAACTTCACACATTGACAAACTTACGGAACAGGATGATTGTATAAATGAAAGTTTCCCACCATGCCACAAACAATTCTCACAGACACCCGCTTGGCCCTATGAAACGCTCATACATGCCTAATACAGCAGAAACATAATATGACAATAAGGTAGTGAACAACGACATGTACATAATAACTTAAATAAGTTGACATGTATTAAATCGGAGTTTTTACTGTCATATATGGGATTTTCGACTAACCTTTTTGAATCCAATAAAAATACGGTATTGAATCACCTGTCTGTATTGAAGTAACGCGATTGGCTATTTAGATGGCGACTATACAGAAATGCAGCAGAAACATAATATGGCAATAAGGTAGCGAACAACGACATGTACAAGAATAAGTTGACTGGTATTAAATCGAAGTTTGTACTGTTATATACGGGATTTATGACTTACCTTTTTGAATCCAATAAAAATACGGTATTGAGTCACCTGACTGTATTGAAGTTACGCAGTTGGCTATTTAGATGGCGACTAGACGTAAATGCGCGGGAAATCAAGCATCGGATGTGGATGCTGCAAAAAAAGTTTTCGCGCCAAAATTGAGTTATGGGATTTTGGTTTGGCACGTAGTGGTACAAAAAGGTCGCTCCGATTTCACCAATCCATGTCTTGAGTTTCCATGGTGACTAGGTACTACATTTGTGTTGTGCCTTATAGTTCTTAGCCTTTGTCACAGCGACATTTGACACCGAACCGTGGTATTTACTAAATTATTATTACCATGTCCAAAGAAATTACCGTACGTCGCTAGATAAGTTCTTAGGCTGCATCCTCGCAACAACACCACGGCGTCACTGAGTCACAACCGGAATGCAGTAAAATACCAGGATGGAAGTTCAATATGACGGGGATATTATTAATATAAAACTATTGACAAAAATATCATTTAAGATATTGGTGTCCCGAGTGAGTCTGATATCGATGCACCAAGCCCTTGTGTTTGTTAGAATGTAAGATACACAAACTGACAAGTATGAGCGACAGTTTGTAGATGGTGCTTTAAAGATAGGTGGGACGGTATTGGAACAGGTCAAAGATAAGACAACACCAGTAAGACATCATTTCCAGGAACAATTAAGATCAATCAGCGTACGATCTTTAATTGGCATGTTCAATGAAGCAACTCTACAGACGTCAAAGTGAGTTTCCGTAATCAATAAAACATGTCAACCAAGATGTACTGCATGTTAAAGGTGTACCTCCTTAATTACAATGTAATTGGCCGATTTTTTTTTTTATTTCTTTGATTTTAAATAGCAGTTTGCTGTACACATTCCGACTTTGTGAGTGATGAATATATGTGGTAAAGGCCTCATAAAGTATAATATCATACGTAGGCAAAATTTCCTGTTATAGTGTACAGACAAAAGTTTGGAGTGTTAAACTATTGTTGTGATTACATAGAGCATTGAGACCCGGTGATTTAGATGTCGAATCGAACATTGGAATCGCTTGACTGTCCTTTATTAATATACGTACACGGTACATGTATTACCAATCTCATTAAAATCAGACCCATAAAACACTCCACCACTTTACGCTGATATAGGACGTGACCACATCCTGTATGGGGTCATGTGGATGTGAACTTTACATCATCCAATGAAATCGCTACTTTTACAAGTCTGAAAGTGCAGAGACTCTCTCTGCTATACTACAACGAGAGAGGTTGCTTATACATATAACATGTATGAAGTTTATACTGGACTGACGTTAGTAAACATAAATAGCGATACTATAACATTTGAACGTGACCTCCAATGTAGTGTTGTCAGATCTAACTATGGAGCAATGTTAGTATATGATTTTAATGAGATCGGTGAATTCTGACGTTCACTAGCCACAGTAGACGTGTACCAGGGCGGAAGAAACGAGAAACACGAACGTGGTGTGACTGTCCCTCATTTTACACATCCAAACGTCTGTATGGATGATAAGGTCGGCATCTATTTCAGTTTGATACACCTCGTTTGCACACATGTACTAGTGTTCCCTTCTTATTTTGATGTGACGCCAGTCGGTCCATAAATCGCATTTTGACCGGTCCATATAACGCATATTGCCAGACACAATATCGAGGGTTGCCTGCAAGAGACTGTCGTAATGGTTGCTTATGTAATTAAAGAAGGACATAGGACAGTCTTGCAGGCAACCATCGATATGCGGACTGGCTTGAACGACACTAACACGTTGTGCAATTGGTTTTTTTATTGAAAAATAAAGTTAATTCAAGGCTCCTCCCTTTAGAGTTACAATACGTAAACAAGCATGTGCTTAATACTGTTGGAGACTCTCAATCGTGAAAGCTCGGCCATTTCCGTGTGTCTCCGGTAAACCAGATTGGAAGATGTTATGAGAATAGTCCCAGAAATGCCACAGCAGACGTACAGTTCATCAGTACATTAGTATGGAAGAAATGCAACTTCTGCTATTTGGGATTTTTGTCTTTAATTGTATAAGTAAGTCAGATTTTTTATATGAATTTGTCTTTTCCGATTGTGATTCTATATGCATGTGCATCTATTGATTTTATATAGATTCAATGAGTAAACTTATTATTTTATTGTAATCTTTTTTTTAGCAAATAACCTTCGAAAAACCTTTGTAATTATTATTTGTGATACATTTCTGAAAAAAAATCTTGTGGTTCAATATTACTTGAATTATCCATAAAATTATGGTACATTTTGGAAGTCGAGCGGATAACGATTGACATCTGACCACAGGAGCCTGATATTTATATAAACACAAATAAGTCATTTCTGAAACGCTTTTCAGTGTTCCCACGGGACTAGATAATCGCTGGTTGGCAACGCGTGTGTTGGTGCTGTAAAATGACACGTTAAAGAACCAACGGGTCTCTTTGGAAAGAACTAGGGCTGTGCGTCCGGATTACTTGCATCACTCCGATGCCCCTTCTTCGTGCCGTCCTTGCGGCAAATCAAATGACCCCATTGGATATTGGTTATCCTCGACAGACATGTTTAAATATTGACATGTTGAATAACTTAAATGTACCAATGTTTGACAAATATCCAGATTGGGAAAATGTTGAGTTTTTTTACTGTAGTAACCATTCTCGAAATACAACAAACAGGGGCCTCTACAAAGCATCAAATACCACAAAAAGAACTCTTTGAAAACAGCTTCAACTTCCTTAAATCTGGACTTGAATACATTTTTTGTATTTAGCTTCATTATGATTATTTTTAAATCAATTAAATCAAGGGAAATCTCAAAATTCATTCCTGGAAACTGACTCGTATATTTTAAAAACTGAAATCACATCTATACGTGGCTCTAAGAAAAGTAACAAGATGCCAAAATGTCACAAAATACGCCCGTCTCGGTTGTGCTAGTGACAAAAATATTGATTATGAAATAAAAGACCAATTTCACATTTTTTTGGTAAAAGAAGGACCATAACCGAAGAAGGCCTGCACCGATTTGGCCTATAATCGAACTTGGCCTAGATATTACACCCATAAGCATTGTCAGCAAGTTTGAAGATGATCGGATGAAAACTGTTTAAGCTAGAGTACAGACAAGGCCAATTTCACATTTTTTTGGTAAAAGAAGGACCATAACCCAAGAAGGCCTGCACCGATTTGGCCTATAATCGAACTTGGCCTAGATATTACACCCATAAGCATTGTCAGCAAGTTTGAAGATGATCGGATGAAAACTGTTTAAGCTAGAGTACAGACAAGGCCAATTTCACATTTTTTTGGTAAAAGAAGGACCATAACCCAAGAAGACCTGCACCGATTTGGCCTATAATCTAACTTGGCCTAGATATTACACCCATAAGCATTGTCAGCAAGTTTGAAGATGATCGGATGAAAACTGTTTAAGCTAGAGTACAGACAAGGCCAATTTCACATTTTTTTGGAAAAAGAAGGACCATAACCCAAGAAGGCCTGCACCGATTTGGCCTATAATCAAACTTGGCCTAGATATTACACCCATAAGCATTGTCAGCAAGTTTGAAGATGATCGGATGAAAACTGTTTAAGCTAGAGTACAGACAAGGCCAATTTCACATTTTTTTGGTAAAAGAAGGACCATAACCCAAGAAGGCCTGCACCGATTTGGCCTATAATCAAACTTGGCCTAGATATTACACCCATAAGCATTGTCAGCAAGTTTGAAGATGATCGAATGAAAACTGTATAAGCTAGAGTACAGACAAGGCCAATTTCACTTTTTTTTTGGTAAAAGAAGGACCATAACCCAAGAAAGCCTGCACCGATTTGGCCTATAATCGAACTTGGCCTAGATATTACACCCATAAGCATTGTCAACAAGTTTGAAGACGATCGGACAAAAACTGTTTGAGTTAGAGTACAGACAAATATTGGACGCCGCCGCCCGCCCGCCCGCCCGCCCGCCCGCACGCACGCCCGCCCGCCCGCACGCCCGCCCACCCGCCAAGGGTGTTCACATAATACGTCCCGTTTTTCAAACGGGCGTATAAAAAGTATGTCCCTCCCCCGTGTATATATCACTATATAGTATATGTCATCGTGTCATTTTGAGAAAATACGAGGAGTTTCAATTCGATGAATATTTAAAGACCAAGTTCGATTTTAAATCACCATTAAATCTGCAAATTAAGTTCCAAAATCAATACATTTGTACATTTTCATGAGTTAATATCCATACGACCTCAACCGTAATAGGTCATTAAACGGTACAGGCTGGATGACCCTAATCAATTATTTGTAAAATGGAATTATCTGACGACTTTCTCATGTATTTTCCATGAAAGACATGACGTCATTGCAGCAGTCTTCTTTCTTCGTCAAGACTTTCTCGTTCATAACGAAACATAATCTAGTCAAACATTGATTTTGAGCACCAATGTTTAACAACAATTCATTGACCGATATTTGTAAAGATTTCATTTGTGTGTTTGCTATGTTGCCCAGACTTAGATTCACCAAGAATTTGACGTCAACACGAAATCCTATGCTGAAAATTTGCGTCATTTAAAAAAAATCGTCGCCGGATACAGATGTCATTATAATTTGACTATTGCTTAACCTAGCACCACATTATGAACCCAGATGTTCTCAAATCTGCACTGTGACCATAACCCTGTGCAAACATGGCTGCCATAATGTAGGGAAATCATGTCAAAGCACCTTTGGTGACGGGTGCATATTTCTACGGTTATGCAGTTATGAAAAACATCAAAATGTATACATGTTCTTTTAAAATACACACATATCCCGTGAAATAGCATACATGTATTACTATTTACGAAATTTAACGGAATTTGAACACATTAATATCATTTTAAATTTTTGACAGATTTACTGGTACAATGCACGTGGTCTGAAGAAGGACATTATTACACGATATACACGGGCGAGCACACGTGGAACGATGCACGTGAAACATGTAGAAATGGCGGGAATCAACTTCTGATGATCCAGAACGAGACTGAATGGAACATGTGGATTGAATTATTGTAAGTTAGGTTTAATAATAATTTAGACAATTACATCGAAGCACAGGTAACTGTATCATTAAAACAATAATTTAAAAAATGTGCAATACGCGTATATGATAAGTCGACATAAATATAGCGTAAATACTCGTGAAATGTCGGAAATGGTGTTACTGGTTTTAAAAATAGATATTACTTGACCTATATGCGTAATGTAAACTTAGTCAATCCATAGTCCCTTTAAATTGAAGATAAGTGACTCATAGTTCACTTTTGACTGGCTCTTTCAATAGGGATGACACTGTAATAAACAAACTTTACCTTTTAACCTTTTTACCAATCGACGCTCATTTTTAGAGTTTTATAGTGCCAATTTTATTTTTCTTTCTGTAGAAAAATATAAATTTCCAAAAAAAAAATGTTTTTTCGTTTTCAACGATTCAGTTACCTGTGTCAATGAATGCTCAATATCAGAGCCATACCTAAATCGCAAAAGCGGAAAACATTGGCGCAATCGATTGTGCAAACTCCTTGACTTGGGACAACCTGAAAAATGCATATGGTATAATACCGTGTCAAGATTATGTTCTTTTTCGAATGAAGTTCGTTCGGATATCGCCGTTTGTGAGCCAATGACTGGTCTCAAGGAAAATTCTAGCTCACCTCAGATTGAGATTTTTCTCAAACCAATAGTTTAAATCTGACGTTTAAGCTCTTTAAATGTTCTGTAAAAAAACTAAGAATACTGCTTTATGTTTTGTGACGCAAATTTCGAGTCCAATCTTTTAAAGAAATTATCTTAATGACACATGACAAAACTTGAGAAGAGATTTAGCTCAGATTGAGATGTTTTAGGAGATCAGGCCATGGTTTCATTTCTAAATGCCTTTACTAGTTTGCTTTATTTCTACTGAAACATGGCAGCCATATATATGTACCTCCAACCGGATTTGAACCCGGGTCGTCTGATTAGACGCAAACGCACTAACCACTGAGCTACGGAGGCACATACATTTCTTTAACATCCTTTTTTTACCCCTGTCTGTAATCAAGTCGATCCAATGTGTCACAAAGCACGGTCAACGTATTCGTTGCGTGTGAAAGAACCCTTTGTCATTGTGTCTGTAGCCTATTTCACACGAACATTGTATTAATGTATGTTCTGTTCAATCGACAATGGGGTAATCAATTTCTTAATCAAATAGAATTTTAGAACATGTATTCATTAGTTAGACTTAACGCTAGCATACTAAACTACTGCTGTTGATCCATCTTTTGAACTTCAGGCTTAAACCTCTCCACAGGCATATATTTTATTCGCTGCCATAAAATTCGGTGCTACATACATACATATCGCTGGCTTAGAATTATAATACTGATGCATACTTAAAATCTGCACTACAAGGCGCTTCTTATGGGCCAATTTCCATGAAAATCGGAACTGATCATGTTGACAAGATTTCGAGCTTAGACTTATAAGCATAAATTTTAAAGTACATAATATTGTTTTGATTAAATGTTTTTTGTCCACAGAAAATAAAGTCGTTATTAGGCCCCTATCAGTTTTCAACCGGAATCAACTATAGGTTTACCTTCCGTCCGTCAAGCAATCTGGATCCGGCCATAAATCAAATAGTTTTCAAGCTAGGTTTATGAAACTTGGCATGCGTATAGAGACTACTAAGGAGATTATGCAAGCCTATAGAGGATCTATCACGAGTTTTCAATTAATATATGTATATATCAACTGACAACGATTGATAGATTCTTTATATCATATGACACTCAAAACGCAAAATACTCATCAAATTATTGGGAAAAACAAGCACATGTAGTATAACCTTATAGCACACATGTTACGTATACGAGTAAATTCATGTGGTATATTGTTATACTATGGCAACAACATTGGCAACCTGAAAACCAGGTAGGGACTGTTGTATTGTTTGCAATTTCTAATTACTTGTTATTATAATTTTACAACAGGAATATGTCATACAGCCAGGAGCATCGGTCATCTAATGGTATATACTGGTTCGGCCTGCATGCCCCGGACACCAATTCACCGACCCACTATTACTGGGATAACTGTACCGTACCAGCATACCTAGACCCAGCTGTGGACGACTACCCCATCACTGACTATGTGTGTGTTACAATGTGGGTACGCAGGGAGGTGTTTAACCTTGCCTTCATGGATATGTGGCTGAGAGGACGTATGTGTAATGAAACTCATTCCTTTATCTGTATGACCAATATTGATGGTGAGTAAAGCCTTGGTCCCATTGAGCAATGTTTTCCTCGGCGAGATACTCCCGATTTAGATACTAGTAAATTGGTTTCGAACGCCATCGGGAACAGGGATTTCTCAAATATTCTAATGACTTGCTTCCCCTAGACCACGAGGACCCTTTTCACGATGAATTTCGATGTCCCTTTATTAAATCGCGAGAACATCGCCGATGCATACATGCTCAGTGTGACCTAGGCATTAAGGAGCACAAGAAACTGTATCGTTGGAAGCGTTTTTATACGCCCGTTGAAAAACGGGACGTATTATGTGAACACCCTTGGCGGGCGGGCGTGCGGGTGGGCGTGCGGGCGGCGGCGTCCAATATTTGTCTGTACTCTAACTCAAACAGTTTTTGACCGATCGTCTTCAAACTTGCTGACAATGCTTATGGGTCTAATATCTAGGCAAGTTCGATTATAGGCCAAATCGGTGCAGCCCTTCTTGGGTTATGGTCCTTCTTTTACCAAAAAAATGTGAAATTGGCCTTGTCTGTACTCTAGCTCAAACAGTTTTCGTCCGATCGTCTTCAAACTTGCTGACAATGATAATGGGTGTAATATCTAGGCCAAGTTCGTTTATAGGCCAAATCGGTGCATGCCTTCTTGGGTTATGGTCCTTCTTTTACCAAACAAATGTGAAATTGACCTTGTCTGTACTCTAGCTCAAACAGTTTTCACCCGATCGTCTTCAAACTTGCTGACAATGCTTATGGGTGTAATATCTATGCCAAGTTCGATTATAGGCCAAATCGGTGCAGGCCTTCTTGGGTTATGGTCCTTCTTTTACCAAAAAAATGTGAAATTGGCCTTGTCTGTACTCTAGCTCAAACAGTTTTCGTCCGATCGTCTTCAAACTTGCTGACAATGCTTATGGGTGTAATATCTAGGCCAAGTTCGATTAAAGGCCAAATCGGTGCAGGCCTTTTTGGCTTATGGTCCTTCTTTTACCAAAAAAATGTGAAATTGGCCTTGTCTGTACTCTTGCTCATTCAGTTTTCATCCGATCGTCTTCAAACTTGCTGACGATGCTCATGGGTGTAATATCTAGTCCAAGATAAGTTTCAAGATGATTGTTCAAAAATATTTTGACATAATATGGGCTTTTATTTCATAATCAATATTTTTTTCACTAGCACAACCAAGACAGGCGTATTTTGTGACATTTTGGCATCTTGTTTTTTATATTTTTCTTTCAAGGTACATTTGACAGAAATACACGGATTTTACAAAAATGTTTTGTTTTTGTTTTCAATTTGCCTTTATCAATGATACAGTTACCTGTGTTAAAGAGTACGCTACATTTAACGACCGCTTTCACCTCTATCTTTCACTCAGCTTGCGGTTTGCATTGTCCCCTTTGTTACAGTACATCGTACCAGACTCTTTTCAGAGCAACAGTACCTGAATGTTATATATGTATACATAATGCATGATAATGATTTTAGGTTGTGTGCCAACATGTGATGAGATGGTTATAGCCACAGATGTGATAACATGTGATATTCTGTGTGATGGTATAATATGTCACTCAACATATTTTCAACAAGTAAGTCTTATTTAACAACAAATTGAGCGGGAGCGGTGACTTAGAGGTAGAACGCGCGCTTCGGGATCGAGAGGTCCCGGGTTCAATCCCCGTCTGGACGACTGGTTAATTTCACTGAGCATGAATAAGCCACAAGCCCCACTCCACCAAGGTGTAAATTCGTTTCTGTGATGGCAGTGTCTATTGTTGACTGCCACGTCCACAGAAGCGAAATAATCTACACTCAAAGGGAAACACGAACGTAGGTGTCCATAGGTAGCACTATAACAAGGGGAAGTTATATAAAATGTCAAAGGGTGCTTAAGCGGCTAAGCAACTGAATAGAGCCCTAGAAAATTGGTAACTTAACTTTTTTAATAAATTACCAATGCCTATCCTCTCTCATGAAAGTTCAGTCTATATTCAAGGAATTGCTACAGCACCATAAAAGGAGAATCAATTCCTCGTATTTTCAAACACTGATACAAAACGTATTTTGGTGTGTTTAACAAATTCTTTAAAGTATGTAGAGCTATATCGGACGATCTTTTTTATAAAAGTTTAAAAAACTGAAAAACAATTATGCTTTGATATTCATTTGATCATTTTCGCTTCAGTTTTAACAGAAACTCTCTGTGTGATTTATTGGAAATGCAAACTGTCTATTTTCATACGAAAGTGTTCTAGAACACCCTATGAAATTATAAGAATCGTATATTTTTCGACGATTGAATTAAAGTACACGGAACCCATCCAAAGTTTTAATGTGCAATTAAGGTAGTCTAGTAGCATACCAAAATGATGCAAGTAATAATTTTGACATTAAATGACTGTTAGAATATAGCTCTATACACTTTAGTAACAACCACTTATATCTGTGTCGCCTTACCAAATTAAGCAAAACAATCTCGATTAGAAACACAAAAAGATTGTAACAAATGTAATTAAACCTGGGCATTACTTATTACAAATGCACCCAGACTAATCTTACTTTTGATATTATTAAGTTAATGCCACTGAAAAGTTCAATGTCCCGTTGAAAAAAGTATGAGAAAATCCGACAGGGAAGGTAGCACTCAACCTAACCAGCCGAGCACAGAAATCAGAAACACCACGACACAACTACCCTGAGCAATGCCCACACAAACCAATGCCAAAAACGGCGACCAAATAAGGCACTCTGATACATAATTAATTACATGTAATTAAAATTTGTTTTACAATGCATGTATCATTCGAACTGTAGCATAGAATATAATTTATGTATAGCTTATTTGCATATTTAGTCCTGCAAAGGACTTTTTACAAATCAACATTAGATCTAATAATTTAATAAGCAGCATAGTGATACTAGTATATTTTTATTGCCATATTAATATGATATCAAATATGAAGAAATGTTTGAACATATACAGTTAAACTTCGTTATTACGAGCATCGATATCACCAGCACCCGGCCTATCTCGAGCAAGTTTTTAATCAGAATCCGTTTGTTTAATCAATACTTGCTCTTTGTTTATTTCGAGCACCCTGTTTAACTCGAGCGTTTTAGATGTCCCGATTACTCCTCGAGATAACGAAGTTTAACACATATTTCAGTTGAATTTATGCCACCTGCTTCCAACAGCATACACGCATCCAGACAAGTTCTATCTCTGTTTCCTACCATCAACTGACTATATACCCTCAACGTGTGCAGGCTCGCCAGGTACGTAGGAAATATTCATATACCCTCAACATGTGTTGGGTCGCCAGGTACGTAGGAAATATTCATATACCCTCAATATGTGCGGGATCGTCAGGTACGTAGAAAATGTTTATAATATACATGTACCCTGAACATGTTTATATACCGTCAATGTGTGTAGACTGTAGAGTTGCCAGATTCGTGAGAAATATTTATATACCCTCAATATGTGTTGAATCGTCATGTACGTAGAAAATATTTATATACCCTCAACATGTGCAGGGTCGCCAATGCATAGGAAATATCGCTGGCTTAGAATGAGAAGGTCGTAAGTACAATTCAATAAATTGACAAAACAAGAAAAAGCTGTCCGACAGTTACTCTTTACTTAATATGGTAAAACAAGCTGTTTCAACTTCAGATCTTTATGAAAACATGCTCATAAAAAGCCCTTTCTGATGCTGATTCTTCCTTCTCGTTCTAAGTCGGCAAGTTCTTGAATATGTAACGCCATTACTGTGCTGCCGTGGCCCAGTGGTTATTGCGCTTGTCACCACATCCGACGACCGTCGTTCAAATCCGGAGAAATAACTCATATGCAAGTATGCCATTTTTTAGCAGAATGCTGACTGGCAAATAAAGGCTAAGTTCAGCACAGTTTAATACACCAGTGTGATATTTCGCAGTTTCATACCTGGCTCATGGAATTTATAATTCTGATTACCTCGGTGCTTTTGCGTTATTTACCGTAGATAAACGGAAACGACCGAGCGTTCACGATTGGAAATTCATTAATTAAATAGTCTACATGGGTTCGAATTATTTAGATGTACTTGTGTTGCAGCGACTTTGTTTTCTCAAATATCGATTTGTACTTACGACCTTCTAATTCTAAGTCAGCGATGTTTGGGGTTACATGTTACATTTCATACATTTTGTCTTGTATAAGTGTATCTATTAAAAATTTAAAATATAACTTTCAGATGTTCCTGCAGTCGTCACTACAGATATAAACATGAATGTGACGGATACAATCTGTATAGACTTTCCGACAACTACCACATCCACGACAACCACCGCTGCCACCACCATCGCACCAACAACCACCGCGACAACCACCGCGGCAACCACCATCGCACTAACAACCACCGCGACAACCACCGCGGCAACCACCATCGCACCAACAACCACCGCGGCAACCACCGCGGCAACCACCATCGCACCATCAACCCCAGCGATAAACACCGCAGTGTCAACCACCTCCGCTTTAACTTCCACCGCCTCGGCCACCATAGCGCCGTTCACATCGGCTTCATCCACTACCGCGTCAACAGCTACAACGTCAAACACTACAAACGTTTCAGCTGATTGTGTATGTCTCTGTGCTCAGCTGTGGACATTTCTAGCACAAGTTCCACCAGAGGAAGTCAACCTCACAATCGAAGAAAAGGTAGAAAAGATAGTTGAAGAACTCACTGTCGACAAGAAGAACACTACGGTGACATTGCGTAAATACGTCAGTGTAATGGACGACCGACCTACATCTGTCGGTATTGGTATCGTAGCAGGTATCATCATATTCACTATTTTTGGAGTTATAATTTTATTTGACTTGTCCACAATCTGGCACGAGATGCACCACGTGTTGTTGAAAGTCTTCAAGTTCCTTAGACCAAATCGTGTTATGCACCAAGAACCTCTCAGTGAATTGGCTGAGGCTATTGGAGCGGTACCTTTCGCAATGGCAACCGGGGGTCGTTTCAAGAAGTTTCCAGATATTAAACCATATCCGCCATTTGTTATAACAACCGGGGGTCGTATCCAAACAGTTCCCAAACCTGACAAGACTGTAACATCTGAAAAGAATCCGGCTTTTGTTTGGACCGCTGGTGGTCGTATCAAAGCATTTGCACCAACCCCGCAAAAACTGGAAAAGGCAAACGCTAAATTTCAACCCACGAATGGTTTAGGATGGTTAATGCGGGAAAGGCGTGTATATAACGATTTGGAGCTACCGGCCTACCCAAACAATGTATTTCAAATAAAAGTGTCACCTGGGACTCCACCAATAAACACAAGCTTGTAAATATTAACTGTAGTTATGTTTTCTAGTTCATTGTTGAGGATCTTATGGGAGATTGATATTAGTATTGTCAAATAATCTCCTCCAAAAATAAAGTCTTTATTATTATTATTATCATTATTATTATTATCATTATTATTATTATTATTATTATTATTATTATTATTATTATTATCATTATCATTATCATTATCATCATCATCATTATTATTATTATTATTATTATTATTATTATTATTATTATTATTATTATTATTATTATTATTATTATTATTATTATTATTATTATTATTATTATTATTATTATTATTATTATTATTATTAATAATAATTATTATTAATTATTATTAATCATTAATTATTATTATTATTAATTATTATTATTATTAATTATTATTATTATTATTATTATTATTAACGTTATTAACTTGTAACTATTCTAAATAAATACTATATATGCCATATACGCTACGTTTTTGTTTTCTTTGTCGTAGCTGATGTTTTCCTGTGCAACTCCTGTATGTTTCCAAGACGGGATTAGGAAACGGTGTTGTTGGTCTCAATTTGTACTATGAAATATCCTGTCGATTTAAAACTAGAAAACAAAACAAATAAGCTTTCCTTGATGTGCCTCCGTAGTTCAGTGGTTAGTGCGCTTGCCGTTTAATCTGGCGACCCGGATTCAAATCCGGGTGGAGGTACATACGAGGGGTGTTCCAGAAATAATAGGACTTTTCTCATAACTTTTTACTCAACGCTTACATTTTAATGAAAATTGTCTCATATGCTTAACAATGTATGCTCTATATACTGGTAGTAACATAAATTCTTTGTTGCTGATGATGCTCCTACAATGCGTTGTCATAGAAACCATGTAACGCCAAGGCGGGTCACACTATAATTTGTCTATACCATCCTTATTAAAAATGTGAATATCTCAATAACCACTTCATAAATATTAACGCCTAATTGTATGTCATTACGTGGATGACTTTGACATGCGCATGCAAACTTTCGAAGAAATCGGTCTATGTTTGTTACCATAAGTCAGTAATCATGGGTATGCATCTAAGCGCGTAATGGATGAAAATGACGTCAACGCCAATAAACAGAAACCGCGCGATTGTCAAATAATGGCATACATTTGGAAAACCAACAGTGCTTACCAATGAAATAATGAAATGCATGTTATGTAGTGGCATTAAGCAGCCACTTGTGTTCTGTTGGCTCATATTGTTAACACATCGCTGATTTATAAACTTACAAATAAGCACAGGTGAGGTCATTGAGCATTAAGTTGACGTTAATAGCCCTGTTTGTACCCTGATAGACGCTCCATGGTTTGAGCAATTTCAAACATCATTGCAAGACATTTTTTGTGAACCGGGTTACGGAAACACATTTAAACATTCAGGACAGTATCATTAGATCAGTTTAGAAAGTCAGGATGACTATAAATAAAATTATTACATGTGTCTTTATGTTAAAATACTGTGCCCGAAATGCGACGTCATAATAACGTCACGGTGCGACCCGCCTCCTTGATACATATCATATTTAATGTTTAATATATTTCTTATTTTTCATTCAATTTCTTCGATATTTCGCATATTTGTCAGTGAAAGATCAAAATTTAATTATATTCCATTAGTTTTCTTAATTTCTGATTAGCCTTGCTGCTATGAAAAAAGTCCTATTAATTGTGGAACACCCCACGTATATATGCCTGCCATGTTTCAGTAGAAATAAAGCAAATAAAGGCTATGCTGGGCATCTATAATTTATTTCAAATGGCGTGTCCACATAACGAAATGTTGTTGGTGCTATAGTGCACCCAGGGTAATGTGAAGTTTTCAAACATTGACCGGATAGGTCTACAGTAGCGGTTGCAAAATTAAATAACACTAACAAATTGTGCACGCTTGATTTATCCACCGGAGACAAATGGAAATGGTCAAGTGTGTGTGGTGGTTGTGAAGAACATGAAAACCAAGAATAAATATAGCTTGGCTAATTTGACATAAGCCTGGCCTTTTGAATAGCATAATTCAACAGTTTATACTTATATTACCTACGTATACAACACCGGTTATATTTTTTTCATAATGGAAAAGTATCGCGAAGGCGCTCGACGGATGTTATTACATGTAATACAACCACAAATTTGAAATACCGATATCGCACGATTTGATTGCGGAAATTGATATATTCAAATAGGAATAGTCTATTTTAGATAATTCCTGATTCAAAGCAAGAACCTTATAATATATTTTTGCATAAAGCCTTTAAGGTCAGGGTCATGTCAAAATAGTCAAGCTATAATTTCTCGTCTGCTGTTTTAGTTGATGTACGAGGATGTAAATTTTGTACAATTCTAAAAGAAAAGCATTTTATTCGTGATTGACGAATTTTCGCACACATGTTATAATACGAATAAATATGATTATCATTTCCGTGAGTTCACACCCCACACACACCGATCGTGTTCTAGGCCTCCTTCTTCCATGTAATTTGCAGGGCCCACTCTGGGGCATTAACGCAAATGTCAGAGACAGAGGTGAGATACAGGGAATCCGGGTGCGATACCCTAGCTCGTTTCGAATAGATTAGTATTTGGTTCTTTAACGTGCCCGGTGTAAAGCACCGATGCACACGAGACTACCCCTGGGTTACCAACCAGGATCATCTCTAGTTGGCTGGGAAACACTAAATAGCGTTTCTGAAATGACCAAGTGTCCCGATCGAGAATCGGACCCGGGACCTCTCGACCATGAGTCAAGCGTCTTACCACTCGACCAACGTGCCACATTACTGCCCATGTGGTAAGAAAGACCAAGCAACAGAACATATTCTCCAAACCAGATAAATGTATGCAGGTTACACTGCAAGGGGTGAAAGTTCTAGAAGGGACACTAAAACCTTCATCAGATGTGACAGTGTAAGAAGAAGATTACCATATTTCAAAGAACGCGAACAGTAGACCAACTCCCACAACTATCAATGAAATCTTGGTAAGTTGCACACATCACATTTGTACGTATGTCAAATTTATTTCGAATGAATTTGTTTATATGAAGCGCAATATGTATTGATATACTTCCCATAGTTTAAAGTGCCAACATCCGTGGATTTTTTCTCGTGCAATCGTTCTTGGTTTCGAAATATCCATTCTCTACACATACGCTAGACATTTCTAAGTATCCATACATCGAAGTCATACACATTTTTTTCTTGATTATGAAATATACCTTCATGAGCACTACTTGTCATCTACTGCAACATCCAAAACAAAATGCCTCGATTAACCCAATCTCATTTGAATCAGACCCATGTAAGCTCGATGTGAACTTTAGATCATCCAATCAAATCGCTACTTTCACGCATATGAACTTGCAGAGTAGTTTTGCAATAGTTTACAGCGAGAGAGATGTTTAAACTAAGGATAGACTGACTTCAGTCAGAACACCATCTATACATGTATACAGTAGTGTGGTTCCCGGATTTTGCTGATTACAAAGCAAAGCTGTTAACGTAGTGGTAAGGGAAGGAACTCCAGACTAATGTATACAGCTGATTAGCGATAAGTACTACAACAGGCACTAGAGAGGTTATTTGAACGTGACCTCTTATGTATTGTAGTCAGATCTAACTAACAGCGAAAAGGAATGGAGGAACTGTTAGGATCTGATTTTAATGAGATTGCGTTTAAACGCAGGTGCGAAATGTTTGTCTGTGGTACAAATACATGTTTGTTGTACATTGCTATTTGTGCATATCGAATTGTTACCTTGGATTTAACTTAAATAACGTTATCTCATTTCTTTCTCTTGTAAATTACATACACTCTTTTCACAATATCAAAGAAACGCTGTTTCCTAACACGAAATATAGGCAACCAAAATATTATAATATGTCATAATATGTATCTGTATGAATGAGCAATTAATGATGGTTATTTAAGGACATGGCGCGTAAATAAAATGTGAGCTGAAATATAATTGCCCACGAACGTATATTATTCTAGAATCTATTGCTTCATTTGCAATGGGACCGACTATTACTTTTGAAACGCTCCTTACATCAGAATAATTTTATAGACAATTTACCAGTTACATCCGCTAATAATTGCAACAGGCATTTGTAAATATGCGTATACTTCCTTAATTTATAATTATAAATCCTGGAAACGTGGTTTTAGAACGTTATCGAGGGTCCGCATTTTTTAACCTCATTTAAACGGTCTGTGCTATACACACACATCCAACAGTTACTCCCCTTTGTAAAAGTAACACCATTTGTTTTTCAAGAGGAAGTAGAGCTACAAGGAAGAAAATTCGACAGAAATGGTTTGTATTGTTGCTATCTTATTACTTGATACTTCAGTGTTAATGTCAGTTTTGCTTTATTTAAAAGGACTGTTTTGCAATCTATGACATTTTCGGATCTTTGGTTGCTTGCTGTTGAGCTCTGAATTTAGTTTTGTTTACATCTGTCATTCTGTTCTAGTTCTCAGATTCTAGTATCACTGTCACTGTCAGTGAGTTGGAAAGTTCCCTTTTTATAAATTTGTGTATTAAGTTTAAACCATTGTTTTTGCGTATTATGTTGATTCTTTAAAGTTAAGCTGTAGGGAGCAGTGACCTAGAGGTAGGGTGCATGCTTCGGGATCTAGAGGTCGCAGGTTCAACCCACGTCTGGACCATTGGTTAATTTCTCTGACTATCTGAGCAAGAATAACCCACATGTTCCACTCCATTAAGATGTAAATTGGTACCTCTGAGGGCAGTGTATATTCCTAGGTGCCGCAGATTGATGTTGGTTCACAGGGTTCGAATTTAAGCTTGCATACTCGCTAATAGCTTGTAGAAATTCAGAATAGCATGTGACATGTAAAGTCAATCGCATATTTTAGCGAATATGAAAACAAGGAGCAAACACCAATAAAAGTCCACCTTAACAAATTGGTTATGGTCAAATAAAAATGTCAACAAAACAATGTGTTTTCTGTCACTAACTATCGGTGAAACTTGCATTGATCTGTCAACGAGTAAAACTGTAAGTGTGCAATGGCAGGAAATCCAGATTCATCCGGAATGGCTTGGTACTTTTACTTAATATACTATGACCGAGATATTGCGATTTATTTATGCCATTTGCTCAATAAAACATTCCTTGCAGTATTCATATGGCATGAACATTATAAAAGAATTCTCGTTTTGAAAAGCCCTGAAATGTTAAGCTACATACATACATGTACATGTAAGTAGCCTCAATGATTTTAACTATCAAATTCAAAAAAATATGTCATCAGTTTTGTCAAATCAGTCAAATGACTGGCATTATGTTTGAGTCAAAGAGAATGAAACATAACTATTGAATTTGTATTGAAAATTTCTTACAATTGTCAATATTGGAGTGGCCGTGATCGAGTGATTTGTGTCAAATTGTGAAAGTGAAAGATATAAGTGGGAGTTGCAGGTCTCAGGGACAGTACCACAGTCTTCCATTAATTCATTCATTTGCAAATACCAATGACGATTTTTTATTTATAAGTGATTTTGTTGTTATTTTATAACATTCTGTACTGGAATAATGAGATACACTATAGTTAACATTTTTGCAGTATGTCTTGTGAAAAAAGTTGTTCCAAACTATAAAAAAAACTCATATAATGTATAATTCATAGAACACGACCATAATTTACTTTGAATGTTTTTCAATTTTCTTTGAAGTCAGCTACAAAATGTTGACATATCTTGTAGGGGTGTAACGATGCGTTCACCTCACGATATGATAAGTACCGTCAATTTTTCTAACGGGTCGGTATATTTCGGTATGATGCAATATTCTCTAACAGCTGCTTAAATACTTCTATGTTTAAGAAATAATGAATTTGTTGCTTCTATAACAGCAATTATTATGCGCCTATCAACTATTTTAAGTGAATTTAGACAACATGAAGCATATCTCAATACAATTAAAACGTGTGATACATAGTAATTATACATAATCAGAAGGTTGTCAGGAGTTTTCGTTGTCTGAATATTATTTTGCTCATAAAAAAGCTTGTACTGAACCGTACCGAAATTTAGAAGTCTTGTATCGTGAACGGTGTGGGACTGAAGTCCGCGGTATTTCGTAGACAGCGGTATACCGTTACAGCTCTAATATCTTGTGTATATCACAATTTACATTACCAAATAAATCAGACTGACATGCATTGTTGTTGTGATTGTTTGAGTGATTATCAGTGAGTCAAAGTCCATGTATTGGAATGATGATCTCACACATTTTGCATACTGTCCCTGAAACCAAAGGGTTTCACATTACACCTAAATAATTAAAATTTTCTGAGAAAATATTTGATCACTAAGTGTCTTGTTTCTCAAGTTTCATAATATTAAATTGTCAAGTGTTTAAGTGAACTCAGAAGATATTGCTTCCTTAGTACATACTAGGATGTTGAGAACTTTTGGGTGAAATTTATTGTTCTTCTATTAAGTGGATGTACTGTAAAATCATTATAATACTGTTATACTTGATCAAAAAATTTACAGTCAAGATTAAACAAGAAAAGTGTTTAGAAAATTAACAATTACTATTGGTCAAATGTTTTCCTTAGCGTACATACAAGACAATATCAATCAAAAATTATTGAAAATTTAGCTTAAAATTAATTTATGACCTTGTGGATCAAAAAATATTTTATTGTTTTGCAACTACATGTTCAATAGAAATAGAACTGTTATATACAATTGTTTTATTTAGTTATAACTTGAAGAATAATACTTTTTCAATGATTAGAAATCGTTGGTTATTGTGTTTTACAAAACAATGGTAGTCACTTTGAACAGTAATATCACTTTAATATTCAATGGGGATTTAGTTTTGTGGATGATCTCAACCAATTACCCCCCCCCCCCCTGAATATTATTAATTTCTATAGACTATTGTTATGGTATATGACTTAGAGAATAAGATATCCTTTAAATTAATTCCGTACCAAATAGGTTTTTTTTTTCACCCAAAACAAGATTTTTTTTCCCATTGAAATTAAATAATTTTACACTAACAGGCTTGCAATGGTTTAGGGAGAGTAAATAACGGATACAGTATTTGTTCTATTTCAACATGGTCTTGAAGACTTCACCCCAGGGCCTGAAACTTCCCTAAAATGTATTTTATAATGTCCCTGTGTCCATTTTCTTTTCTTGAATGTCCCTGTGTGTATAATTAATACAAATTGTCAATCATGTGTACAGTGTATTTCATAGAGAATTAGTTTTAAATTTTCTTTAAATAATATTGATTGCTTGAAACTGGTAGTTGAACAATTGTGATCACTACTAAAATACAGGTTTGACTGTAGATTTATTACTATGTTCAAACAATAGATATATCTGGTCTTTCACTTAAGAAAAAAATTAAGATTTTCCTATTAATATATAATTTAAGATTTTCCTATTGTGAGTGGAGATTTTGTGAACTGATTTTTCATGAGATAAAAAGTCAAAACTACAGTCTGAGTCATGTTATTTTTTGTGTTTAAGTGTATAGACTCATGCTCTCATATGACACCAACCTGTCAGTCTGTCTGACCATCCAAAGTGTAAATGGACAATCAGCTGTCAACTAGTAGTCTACAAAGAATAAACATATATACGTGAATGTGGTCAGAATTATTGTGTGCAGTCTGTCATGATATTCATGAGTTATAATCATTGTACTGATTACTTATTGTTACAATTTACAACCAGTTCAAGGTAAAATGATAATGGTTATAAACATTAGCTAAGCTTGTTTATCTGGTAAATTATGTTTATCTAGGTTTAACTGGGTTAACTGTAATACCTGCTATTCTTTCGAATGAGATCTTTTTTTATATCTAGGTTTAACTGGGTTAACTGTAATACCTGCTATTCTTTCGAATGAGATCTATATAGTTTCCTCTTTAGTATTATTTATTGAATCAACCGTAATTTAAATTCTTGAAGTGACTTATTATGCATTGTACACACATAGTTTTATCTTTGATATTTTTAACTACCCTAAGCTACAGTTTAAAAACGATTATTTATAGTTTTAATTGTGCACACTTCCGGACATAGCAACACAATGACACTGTCTGAAAATGATTTTTGCCCTTGTCTGTTTACAGTTTAAAAGACATGCAATTAATATTAAAAAGTAAAACAATTTTATAAAATCTTGTACCATTTATATTTTGTAATTTTTGATTGTCAAATACATTGTTGTTGTTAAACAAGTGGACTTATATTTTTATACAATGAATATCACTTTTTTGATGATGAAAGGATCAATTGTTCTTACACTTCTAAAAGCATTTAATGAAGAAACATCGCAGTTTATTAATGTTAATGACTCATTATATCTTCCAACACTTAATACTGTGAAAGAATAAATTTCTATGGGGGATTAATTTTTTTGTAGATTTCGTGGTTCACCTTTAACCATGAAATCAAATCCCATTGAACACTTATTTTGGCCCTTATATTTACTACCTGAAATGCAAAATCCACAAATTAACGCCCCATCGAAATAGTCCTTTTTATCAAAACCACAAAATTTTGTCCCATCAAAATTAAATGATTCTGCACTAAATCACAGTTCATGTATATATTATAAGTTGGTCTCAACTTAATCTGGTACAAAGTTCAACTGGGGGGATACTAACATTTCAGAAAGATGCAGTAATGTAATTATGTCTTTTGATTATTGCTTACTACTTTGCTACTATTATCTATTTATTCATATGATTTTAAAAGCGGTTTGCTCGGAATTCATTTTGGCAATTCAAAGTTATTGTAAAAATGTTTCATTTGGAAGTCAAGTAAAGGATTTATAACTATACTAGGTACCAGGGTAAATGTTCCAGTCATCTTTAGCCGCAAATTTCATTTACTGTTGATAAGTATTACTTATGAGGGAATTAACCCACTGGAACAAAAAGCGAGGTTTACAGTTACCTCAGTAATACCAAGTTAAGTTTAGATTAACATAGTTTACCTGACAGACTAGCATGTGTTTATAATCATTCTCATTTTACTTTGAATAGACTGTCCAACATTTACCTATCCGTTACTGTGACAATATGTTACCCCTGCATTTATAAATGCATACATTCTGGTGTGTTTGTGGTCATGATTAACTAAGACAAACTAGTAATTTAAATTATATATATATTATGTTGATTATTAACTGCTAAAAATATTTTTTTTTAAATCACAATATTATGATTTGAATGAAATAAGTTAGTTTGAAAAGCTCAATTTTCTTTTGTGTTGTAACATGTTTACTGATGTCATGATTTATTGTTTTAAGTTTCAGTTGACATGCATACAAAAATGTGAAATGTCTCCGCCTGATTTTTGTACATTAAATCTAAAAATAGAATTTCTCACTATCAGTGTGACTTATAATGGGAATGTATTGTGTTAGTTTGTGATTCAAATGTAGCATAGCATGAAAATGGTATGCATTATTTAACCTGCCATGGGTTAAATGATAGCGATGATTAAGTTCACCTGGGATATAACATCATGGGACATCAATGACTTGGCAAAATTCTTCCGAAGAATAGCAAGGATTTCAGTAGAATCAGTTACACCGCGTTAAACCCAGATAAACATAGTTTACCTGAAAGACGAGTCAATGTTTATAACCATTATCATTTAACTTTGAATGGACTGTCGTTATAATACATGTATGTTCTTTGATAACAATGAAAGTTTACAATAATTGACAGGAAAATATTCACCTTTGTTTTAACTTTTAAACACTTTCTAAACTATGTCCTTGTTCATTTCCTTGTAAAGAGTACGATATACACGTAATATACGATATACATGTACCGGTAAATATACAATGATAATGTCAATTCCAGGAAAGCTTGTATAGGTATACAGGACAACTCAGTGCATGAGATCCAATTTTGAGGTCAGTTGATCAAAAATCTAGGTCACCGTAACCTTTAACACTAATGACTATTAAGCTATAATGGGGATATGCATGCTATCGATGTACAAGAAGTTTGATTGGAGTTTTGTGTTTCCCATGCTTATACATTTTCAGGTGATGTACTGTAAAGTCATTAATTTTTTAGTGGAATTTAATTTCATGGATTTTGTGTATAATCACAAACACGAAATTGACCCCCGGGGCCCAGTGGATAATGTATCCTTGAAACTATGCCCCCAAAAAATAGTCTGATTCACCAAAAACCATTTTGTTATGTTGAAATTAGGGCTGTAACGTTATACCGCAGTACACGAAAGACAGCGGACTTTAGTTCCACACGGTTCATGGTACAAGAGTTACAAATTTCGGTACGGTATAAGCTTTTTCATGAGTAAATAATATTCAGAGATAAAAAATGTCTGATCGTCATCTGATTATGTAAAATTATCATGTATCACTCCTTTTAATTGTCATAATATAATGCCTCATATCGTCGAAATTCATTTAAAATAGTTGATAGCAACATTATAATTGCCGTTATAGAATCAACAAATGCATTGTCACTTAAAAATTTTAGTTTTTAAGCTGCTGTTAGAGAATATTGTATCATACCGAAATATACCGAACCGTTAGAAAAATTGACGGTACGTATCATATCGTGAAGTGAGCGTACCGTTACAGCCCTTGTTGAAATAAAACTATTTTACAGTATCTGAATGTTATGATGTTACAGATAATGTCATGATGGCTGCTGCGGCTCAAAGACCTCCACAGACTGAGAACATTATCAAACAGGGATATTTGAAGAAGAGCGTACATTCCTCAGAACTCATTCCCTCAACATCCAAACAATTAGCCAATAATATCAAACAGGTGAGAAGGAATTTTGTTTATATAGATCTGCTTTATATGTACCAGGTCCTGACCTCTATCTCACTAAACACCTCAATCTGACATAAATCTCATCTCAAATTTTGCCAGGCGCATCTCGATAATTTCCTTGGGAGGTTGGATACAAAATTTGCGTCACAAAACAGAAAGCATAATTATTCTTTGTTTATAACAATAAAATTTAAAGAGCTTCAGATTTATCTCTATGCTCATAGCATATTTTCAATAATTGCATAGAACTGTAATGGTTGCATTGAAAATGGTGACTCTTGTGTACTTATAGCTTGACCAGATTTAAATGACACTCATGAAACTCTGTAAAACTTGTCCGGCTGTGCTCGGTTATGCTTGATTTGTATGCCAACTTATTATATACCGTTATCCCCGGACTTTTTCGAATTATGCAAGGAGTCTCAGTTTATACAAGTAAAGCTATACCAAGTTACCATAGTTAGATATGTTGATAATTGATATAGCTTGGCTATTTTGACCTGAACCTGAGCTTTATGCAAGAATAAATGACAAGGTTCTTGCTTTGAATGTATCTGTTTTCGCAAGCAAAACCTGCAATATTGGTATTTCAAATTCGTGTTTGTATAACATCTTGAGCGTCTTCGTAATACTCCCCGATTATGAAAACATACAATCGGTGTTGTATCGTAGGTAATATATCGACTGTTAAATTATGCTTATCAGTAGGTCAGGCTCGTGTCAAATTAGCCAAGCTATACAGTTATTGAACATCGATAAAACATATAATATATTTTATGGGCTTTAAATTTACTATATTTCTTTGAGGCAAGAGACTGTAGCTTGTACACGTACCAGTAATTGACCGAGTAGTATTAAACTTGAGAATCCTTCTTGAATTTTGGTAACCTGAACAACACACAGATTACATTTGAAAAGTAGTATGAAAAGAAATTAGAAAATGAATACTCAGATAACATTTGAAAGGTTATATCAAGCAGTTACAAATGGTTCGGGTGTAGTCAGTCTAATGACTATGTTTCGATGACTTACAGTGTCTATGTAGTTGTCTTTTGTTAGGCATAATGATTGTGTCCTAATCATGTTATGTTATGCACCTGTTTGTAATTTTTATTTCAGGGTTGTAAATACCCTTGCGGGGGACCCCTTATGGTAAAATCTCCGGTATTTCCTGGCCCCTGACAAGTTGATATTCCCGGTGTATTGGTTAGTGGAAAACTCCCTAACATTTCCCCGCAGTGTGGGGAGAAGCTGGAAGGTAAAAACACCACTGTTTCCTTGGCTATACACTGCCCATCCCCGGGGGTGGGGGCCATCAATGCTACTGACTAATGCATTATTGTCAGACGAAAATCTATATAATAATATTCAATATTATGTCCTGGAACATGATTTAACCTGGTATATGATCTGCCAAGATCAAAACAGTTGAGTATGTTTCATTGTCTGATTACTCCTCACTCTGTCACAGGGTTCCAACGGTCAGGGAAAAGTCAGGGAAAAGCATAAATTTTTCAAGGTCAGGGAAAAGTCAGGAAATTTTGAAATTAGTCAGGAAATTTTGGAAATTGAGTAAATGTCAGGGAATTCTTCATTAAAGATCTCGATAAGTGTCATTTCCTATGAAGAAACACCCAAAACTGAAAAAAATTCTCGCTAGCTAGGCTTGCTCGGAATAATCTTAAACTATTATTACTTTGTGTCAAACAACAGCCCTGCAACTGCTACCTGAAACATTTTGGTAACATATAAAACAAATACAACCTCCTTTTCACTGTTTCTATTGTGCTATTATTCTCTCACAAAAAGGCCCGATTGCTCAAAAAGTCGGGAAGAACTACTATCTGGTCAAGGAAAAGTCAGGAAAATTTGTCTTAAAATAATTGTGGGAACCCTGTGTCATCTTCCCCCCCCCCCCAAAGTAGGAAATAAATATTAAGATTGTCTAATCGCTGCTGTTACATTGACTGCTGTTAAACTAGTTTGACTGCAATCAGGTTTTACAATTGTTATGT